>JAKUCM010003551.1:0-87002 GCA_023374145.1 Lepidium sativum
CAAACCATCCGAATAATTAGAAGAAGAAAAAACTTTATTAGTGCATTTTGTTGGTATATTGTAAATGTCATTTGTTGTCATAGTATGATCTTATAATAAAGTATAATTTTTGTTTATATTTTACTGTCTAATTTTTTCTCTCTTTGCTTCACTCCAATTGGACAGACAAAAAAAATTGCAGTGTATTTCTTTTTCGCCCTAAATTTACAATATAGTGTGACACTATAATACACTGTAAAAATCAAAACATTATATTTATATTATTATAATAATAAATGGAAAAGTGGAGAAACGTGGAAGAAAAGTTGTAGAGCTGGCGTTATTGCTTGTTATTGATGTATTAATTCCCCTCTTTCGTAGTGAATGATAACACTAAAAGCAGTGTGTTTCTCAGATTCCAATTTTTCACTAATCAACACATTAGTTATTAATTTGCGGTTTTAAAAAAGAAAGCAAAAATTATTTAATATAATCACCAAACTAAAACAAACTCAACAACAACCGAAATCCACAAATAACGTATTTAATAGTCAATACTCTATTTAATTAATTTATAAACCATGAAAGCAAAAGAAAAGTGCCATTTGATTAAAGAATTCATAATTATATTAAATCAAATATAACTTTTTATTATCTAATAGCATAATTAATTTTTAACAAAAAAAATACCTAAATAACTAATATGATTACAAAATTAAAATTAAACAAATATGAAAACTAAATACAACATTTTTCAGACATTCTCCAATTAATAGTTCAGATATTTGAAATATGATACCACTTTACTGCATGTGAAGATGAAAAATATGAAATGTATGGATTGATTTAAACTATAGATCATATTTTATCCATTCAGTTGTTAACACATAAAAAATGAAAACATAATACAAACTTATAAAATTTTATTAAAACATTAGAGACATAAAATTACCTGACTAAAAACAAACAAATTAAAAATTATATTTCAGTTAGAAAAAAAAATACTTCACCTAAGCGAACTTGGTCTTATTTTAATTGATCAGTTATGAATAATAAGTATTTAGAAAACTTATTAGACTATGATAAATAGGTTTTCGTTTTTATAATACAATAATAAAATAATTTTTTAGTATTATATATTTAGTATTGTAATTGGAAAAGAAACAAAAATATTTAATTCTAAAATTAAAATAAATATAATACAATTTTAACACTAGAATAATTGTGTGGTTGGAAATGCTCAAAAAAATACAACACGCCTTGAAATTAAATTTTTTCGTAAAAGAGTATTTGATGTAACTTGAATCAAGATTCTTTGACTACATTCCATCAGCAATTTATCTAGATTATCTCCTACACTTCCTTGCTCATTTATTTTCAAAAGTTGAAAGGTGTGTTCCCATTTTTCCACATTTAATCTTGACTTTTTTATATGTTAATACTACAGTGAAAGTTGAACATTAATATACACTTAATCAAGTATTTAAAAGTATAAGCAGCATGTTATTGTAGCATTTCATAATCAAATCCACCAAAAAACTATAATCAACACATTAGCATATGAGAATTAAATCTAATCTAAAACAACAAGGATTTTAATCTTTAATCTAAAGTCTAACCAAACATAAAAAGCACCAAATTACAAACTAAAAAAACAAACAAACTAAGGCATGATCGACCACAATCCAAACTCACACTCAGAAAGACAATTAAGCATTGAACCAATAAAGACAAACAAAATCAACTAAAGCCTTGTTCTTTTCGTGGTTGCTGGCAACATCAATAGCAATCAGCGACAACGATCACTATTTCAGTTTTATGTTCTTTTAGCAGTCACTACGACATGTCCATGTGTTGTTCTTTTTGCAATCCCTAGCGACCAGCGACTGATCGCAGCGACTGGTCGCTTTATTGTTCTTTTTATATTCGTTAGCGACTAACAATTATTTATAAAAAAATATTAATTTTTAATTTTATATAATTTATCATAAAAGTTAATATGTAAATGTATATCAAAATATAAAAATTTAAATAATAATTTTTAAAAAATTGTAATAATAAAACTTAGCAAAAAAAAAGTAAGTATGAGTTAAAATTTAAAATAATGTAAAATATAATATTTTAATTTTTTAAATATAAAAATATACCATTTAAAATTTTTTTTATACTTAATAATTATTTATATAAAACTTCAGTAATATTTTACATTCATATGTGTAATATAATAATTTATTATCTATCAGTATATAATTTGTATATATGATATAAAATTATTATGTTACTAATATTTTTAAATTAGAATAAAATAAAAAAATAAACAACAGAAAATTATATTATATATTAAATTTTTAAAAACTAAAAATATAAAACAAAATATAAAGAATAGAATAAAGTAAAAATTAACAACAAAAAATTATATCATATATTAAATGTTTAAAATGTCAATAACCAAATATATATATACATATTTATTTATTTTAATTTTTTAGTTTATATTTTTTTAACTTTATAATTTTGTTTATTTATTAGTTTTTATATATATGTAAATTATATATGAATATTTATACAAATTTATAGGTAGTTACAAAAGTTTAACATGATTATTATAAATTTCAAATTTTTATTTTATTTTTGAAAAATATTTTATTTCATTTTATATATTTATGTTATTTATATATATTATTTTATATTTTAAAATTTATTGGTGAAAAAAAAATTGAAAAAGAAATTTTAGTCGTTATGTTGTTCTTTTGGGAGTCGCTGGTTCAACGACTGATCTCAGTGATTAGTCGCTGAATTTTCTAGCGATTGAAAAACGCAATCGTTGATCGCTGCGATCAATCACTAAACCAATGACTGCTAAAAAAACATGATTTGGTCGCTGTCGCTAGCGACTGCCAAAAAAAACAAGGCCCAAATAATTAACTAAGTGACTAAGCGATCCATCCAAAAAAATAACAACTAACTAATTATATGTAAAAAGAAAGATTAAGTTTATCTTTGGACATAAACACACAAATCAAGATCCACCCACTCTCATAGTATTGATCATTTTACCAAACATTGAATCAAGCTAAAGTCTTATTTGCCAATTAAATGACCAGTAAGCATTAAAACCAAGTCCAACAAGTCCATTAATCATCCTAGCATCAAATTTCATTGATTAAGGCAGAATAAATTATTAAGGTTATGTCACAAATTTCATCAACCACCTTTCAGTCATGAAAACTTGATCTTCTACATTTGACTAGCATTATGAGCAACCTAAACGAAGGAAAATCAATTATCTAATACCCTAAGCATCATTAATCAATTAGTCCTGGGCATATCGGGATTCTTATCTTTCTCTCGTCCGGTAATTCTCGTATTTTCAGAAATGGAAAATTCTAAGTTTCTGTTCAGATCTAAAATAATATCCAAATGGGTAAGAGATAGGGTCGGGAACAGGTCCTGGAATTCCCTGAATTCCCTTTGGGTACTTTTTTACGTTAACAAAATGTTAAAATATATTATATTCAACTATTAGATATGTTTCAAATAATTAAGATCAATCCCATAATAATATTTGACTTGAGTTTTCAAAACTTTACAATGAATATAAACTATTCAATATGAATGTACTAATATTTTGGTAAAAGTGGTAATATTGGTCATTTAGCTACAAATTTTAACACTGTAATTTTGTATATTTTGAATATTGAACATTGATATATATTTTGTATACGTTGTTATTTTCGTTATATTGATTATATAATTTATAATAATACTTAAAATTTGATTACTTGTATTTCTCAAACTATTTTCTGTATGTGTACCATAATTTCTCAATTTAATAGGACTTTGGGAATAGTTAGAGAAGTAAATTTTCAGTCTCAAAATTTTCGTATTGGTCCTGATTCTCTTCATATCCTATTGTATAACAAAAATTGTTTGGGTAGTAAATCAAATTTTCTGAACAAAACGGTCTTGACCCCTACCGGTAATTTTCTGTCTTGTTTCCCGTCATGTCCAGGGCTAGAATCAATCATCAATCCCCCAGACCTACTCAACCCTTAACTCATTATCAAACCACTTACATGTGGAAACAAAGAAACAAAATCATAAACTGAGAAATGATTGCATAATGTAAAGAGACTAATAAGAGAAAATAAATCAATGGATTGATAAAACGATCTAAGATCCAACAAATAACTATCAAACTTTTTTTCTAAACACTACAAAATGTTCTAGTTGGCCAAAGATTAGGTTAAAAAAGTTTTAAAATGGAACCGGATAAACCCAAGATAAATTAGGTAGATCTAGCTCAAAGTGACATAAAATTTTATTATTAATTTATGTGATGTAGTATAATTTTAATTTATAATATTTTAATGTCTTAAAAAATTGTTAAAATAATATTAAATGGGTCAAATTTATAACTCTGAAAATTAAAAAGTTTTTCTAGAAATATATAGTAAAGTAAAAGGAAAATATATTTGGAATATTATTTTTGGAGTAGTAAATAGAATAATGTGTCGAAGAAGGGATAGAGTAATTTTAGTTTGAAGTAGGAGACAAAGTAATGGGTTCGAGATGGTTTAAATTATAATATTTACTTAAATGAGCGGATGAAATCTCACGTAGTTTTTTTTGAGTCATCATCTCACATATGTAATTGGTTTAAGTAAATACTAGGATAACACGGGATATGATTATTTTGATTGTTATTCAAATAATGTTTGTTTAATTTGTTAGACCCGTGTTGAAATTTTAGAATTATTTTCAAGATTTTGTTTCAGAGACCTGAAACACGAAGCTGGTAAAATACTCAAAATGGATCATACTTCTATGTATCCAAAAAATCAAACCCTACCCAAACTGGAACCAAATAAAAAACAAATTTTATCTTTTTAGAGTTCTTCTATTAAATCTTCATTAATTTTGAATTTTAATATAAAAAATACATGAACTCAAACTCGATTAATAACAAACCAAACATGATCCATAAGTTAAAAATACCCGAATAAGTGCTAAATGAAAAGAACCAAAAACTGAAATAGAAGAACTAAACCCAACAAATTACCAGAATGAGTCATAAATCTATGTACCCAGAAAATCAAATCAAACTCAATCCAGAATCGAATCAAGAACTGAAATATTAATTTTTTTAAACTCGTATTCATTTAAATTTTCATACATGTGTTGATAGTTTTAAATATTATTTTCTATATGTTGTTTAGAAGCCGAACCAAAATAGATACAGATTATTGGAATTGAAAAAAAAAAAACATGATAAATCGAATTTGCCTGGAATCTCTTTCAATACTTTATTTTTATCAAAGAATAAATCTAAACCTAAATCTCATTCATTAAATAAATGTATTTATTTGTGAATCAAAATAATAATAGATAATGTATGATATATTTCAAATATAATGTCAATTTTTATGGTAATTTTTTAATAAAAAATAAAATAAAAGTTAGAATTTAATGAAACCAAAGATTAGTGGCTACAAATCGAAATTCAGGGGGTGAAACTATATTCTCGGGGTGGAACTATAATTAAGCTCAATCATAAGGAATCAAATATATGAATCAATGAATTGTGTGTTGACAAAAAAAAAAATCAACGAATTGTGTGAGAATACCTTTGTTATTAGAGATTTATCTATTAGATTTTAGTTTATTTTAATTTTTCATATTAAAAATTGTAACCAAATCCATCTTAAGCCTATTTTAAAACATAGTTATGAACCTTAGGTTAATTTTATCCTAAAGTTTATAATACGTTCAAAATAAAAGTGCCTCCCACTTTAAAGATAGTTATGAACCTTAAGTTAATTTTATCCTAAAGTTTATAATACGGTCAAAAGAAAAATGTGCACTTTAATATATAAAAGATATACGTTTATATTTTTGTTGAAATTTAGTTTCAAATATGAGAATTATGTATGACAATGTCTTTGGTACCAATCAAACATTATCAATTAATTGATGACCTAAAAATGAATGAAATGCTATTTATATTTCACATTTCTTAATATTCCTTAGATTTTTACACACTATCTTACAATACACACCACAAAAAATTCAACTCTTTACAACCACATTTTATTTCAACTCTTATTTATTGTTATATTGACTTTATTTCTTATCCTAACTTTACTTTATTAACACATTCAAATATTTCATTAATATTTGATTGGTACTATTATACTATATTATCAACATGATTACTATATAGCCATTATCTAGACATTAGTCTATATTGGTTAACTAAATAACAAATGATAATACTTTTGTACTGAAATGTGAAATTTATCGATCAACAAAAGAGTTATTTATAAGTATAGAGTAGCTTAGCAAACAATAATAAATGAAAATGAGGTCATGAAATTTCAAACCAACATCGACAGAGGCTTTCAAACTTGTGATTGCTTGTGTAGTTAAGGGATGAGAATCGATCCTTATTATTCTGTCGATACAACGTTGAAGAGATGAAGTGGTTTTGGTTGAAGTACCATGAATCCATGCATTCCTTTCACGCCAAACATTATAAATAGTAGCATGGAAATTGAGATGATTCTGGTTGATAGAATCAAGAGATCAGGAATTTCGTCAAGCGGATTGTAGTAGAGAAGTTGAAAAAGTGCAAAAATCAAAAATACTCTGAATCGACTGAAAACAAATGGAGTCTGAACGTGAACTTGGTGAATTATGAGATGATTTGCAGCAGAAATGAATAATGAACTGAGAGTTGTGAGTGATGGATTGACATACGAAAGAGATATTCAAGTCATATGGATATTACACACTATATAGATCAAACAAGTAGGGGAAGAGTTTTTGATAAAATGTTTGATGAAATGAAAGGAACAATGGTTCAACATACTTATAGGAAATCTAATCTACGAAAGGGCTTAAGTAAACTAGTTGGGCCAAAAACACAAGAGATCCAAGTCCAAAGAAAACATAATATGACCCAACTAAATGACTTATTCGAAATTGCTCCCTTTCATTCATTTCTCAGCATGTTGCCTAGGGGTTGTAAGAAATGAGTATATGCAACTTACCTCATTAAAAAATTTGTCTAGAAAACCCAAGTCAGGATAAAACTAGACCAAAGAAAAAGAGTTTTAGAGCATACACCTCGTTTAAAAAACCTTTAGCTACCTTGATTCACAACCAATGTAGTTGGATTAACAATAGAGCTAAGATTGCTTTTAGCCATACTGAGAATTGTACCAACGACTTTTTGAAGTTGTTTTTCTCTAGCTCGAGTAATAGTTCCACTAGGTAGCTCCAACACTTCTTCTAGTCCAAGCTCATTCTCCAATCCTTGCTCTGATTCAAACTGTTGGTCCATTATCATATCAGAAAGCAAGTTTTAGAAGAATTTAATCCAAACGATTACTAGATAGTGATTTTAGATATATCAGCATGTCCGACCAGCCTGGTGTAATGGCAGAGCCTATTAGTTTTGTGCAACATGCCAAATTACAAAGCTGAAAGGACAAGCAAAGAGCAAAGAAAAGGCGGGTCTCGAGACTCATCTCTTTCTTCGAAAAGACGCAGTTTTGAACACGATCCCATGATCTCATCAGCGAACTCGTAGAAAGCTTATCCCTAACTGCGAGCCACGATATAAAAGAATAACAAGGAATGCCTTGTGGGAACCAAATAACCCTGTTCCACAAGACTTTTATTCCTTGAATATGGAGTTGCTGTGAAGTCTTAGATGCCGAGAACAAGTCATGGAAGACATTCGCCGCATGGCGCCAAAGAAGCACATTAGTACCAAAACGAGAAGTAGCAGTAAGGACCACTTGTATCTGAGGGATGATATTTTGAAAATGTCTACATCGGCTAGCTCGAAGACGCCATGAGTCATCAGACATAACATATGCCATGGAAGCATGCCTAAGAATACCAAAATAACGTATACCAACTTTTCATCTGCTATCAATGATCCTCCTTCCTGTAACCACCAATCAAACAAAAAAATAAGAGAGATTACCATTTCCAAGCTTGACAAAGGTAAAAGGAGAAGCTAAAGCTTTAAAAGTTTTCTTCAAATCAAAGAATCCAACAAATGATATATTGCCAAAAACAATAAGATTAGTGAGGGTAGATTTCTATTGATGAGTGTGTCATAAGAGTAAACGTTCTATTAGATAACTTATGATAGATACCATTGCCACTATTTTACATAACAAAAAAACAAACAAAGAAACTAATTCATAGAAACAACAAAATAAAATAGTTATAATTCACTCTTCTTCACATAATAAAATATCCCTAAAAGAACACGAAAAAACGGTCAATTAAAAACTACATTTCCTGATTTAAATACTACATTTCCTGATTTTGTCAAATTAGATATAAATTATTTCTTTTTCCAAAAAAATGGAAATTTTTTTGTTGATTTTGCCTATTTATGATCCTTTTTAGTCACAATTAACTTCTCTTAATCTACATTAGTTAAAGTTAACTGGGATTAAATTAAACTCAGCATTTTTCCAAAATAGATTAAACGGGCCCTATTTTTTTTTTTCCAAATCACGATTTGAGATTCCATTCAAATCGATTTTCAATTTCTCTCTTATCTTCCTTTCTCTATAATTTGTTCGATTTCTCTTGATCTGTATCATTTTCTATATCTCATTTATTGATATCGATTTTGGCCATTGAAACAAAAATGGTTAAGAAGCGTTAATCGTGTGAAACGTTTGGATAAAAAGCCTTTGAATCGTCGCAAGTGAATGACTGAAGAAGTTAAAGTGAAAATTGTTAATGAGATGGAAAATGTGTTGGAGAAAGCGAAGAAGATGTGATCTTTGTAGGATTGTAAAATATTTATAGTTTCTGTGAAAACAAAACAAAAAGACTATATTGAGAAGTTGATAATACTACATTATAATTTTTGTAAATAGCATATTAAAATTAAAAGTCAACATTGTGAACAAAACCTTAAACTTGTTCAGGTTTAAGAAGAAGAAGAAAAAGAAGCTTAGAATCAAAATGAGTTCAGAGAAAGATTTGCTTGGTTTCATTGCCGTTAGAAGCAACATGTCTGAAATGAGATTGGAGATCATGACCCGCGTTTTATTCAATAGGCATCACTTCTTCACCTTCTGCCTCATCTACTCTTTCTTCCTCATCGAAAGCTTCTTCTCCATCAGTCTCATCCTTGACAAAATCTTATTTTCTGTATACAACATGAGCAATCAAATTGGACACAGCATAGCATCCTTCTTCATTTGATGCATCTTTAATTTGAGGTTAAGATGAATAGACTTCTCTTTGAAGATAGAAAGAAGAAAAAAAGAGAAGAAAACGTAGAGTTTTCCCTTTTTTTGTCGATTACAAATTTTACAAAAGTTAGGTTAAAAGTTTATCTTATTTGGACAAAACACATGGCTTTAATTAGGCAAACACACATAGTTTTAGTTAAATTTGACTAACAACTATCATAAATTAGCAAAATTAACAAAAAAAATATAATCTTTAAAAAAATAGTTTATATTTAATTCGGTAAAATTTAGAATCAGTATTTAATTAATAATTTTTTGCTAAAAACTTATATTTTGTTCTTTCTCATCTTATATAAATTTCTTAAATATATCGTAAATTTTTTAGTGACATACTACATTTTTTCCACAACGAAATAGTAATCTTTTTTACATATTTGTTGAAAGGGAAAGTTCATATTTTTCTGATTGGAAAAAAAACATAATCATGAGATAAAATATGGGACTGGCCCACCAAAACCCATGTAAAAAATCGATAATTTTCCACATGTACGAGTACGACGAATTAGATAATAATAAAAATATTGAGAATAAAAAGTATAAATAGTAACACTTGATTATAATACTTAGACCATGTTTAATGCTAATATCTTAAATGGATATTTTAATAATAAAAAAATTAAAATTAATAAAACAAGAAGTGAAAGAAAAATTTGAATATCCTAAAAAATATTAGTGTATGTTTATATTATAATAAAATAATAATATTTCATTGTTAAAAAACTCAATATAAAATACTTACTACATGCTCTTATTTCGATTAAACACTTGTAATACATTTCTGATATTCTCTCTTCTCCATTATTACAGAGAAGCATAACCTCGTGGGCTCAGGTTTTGTCCCCTTCAGAGGATGAGCAAACAGCTTTACCCATATGACCTAAAAAAAATTAAAAATATTATTACATAAACTCTCGTTGATTGGTTTTGGTAACGCTCTCAATTATTTTAAAACTCAATTATTTTCAAAAAATCATTAATCATACCTAATAATTTCCCTCCTCTAGTGTTTTTTCTTGTTCAAGATCGCACCAACAACTTAACGGTATAGAAAACAATAAAAATGTATCAACCTTCCACCACTAATCGTATATTAATTTAATTTAATCTTCTTCTTTGTATAAACTTCACAAAAATACAAATAAAATTAGATATATTCTCTTTCTCTTCCATCAAGCAAAGCTTTCAAAGAATCAACCTTTCACTTGTTTATTTTTCCAAAGAGAGAATCAAAATTTCTCTCCTTTTTTTTTCCTTGGTAAATTGTACTCTTCTTTCTCGAGATCTGTTCAGTAGAGAGAGTGAGAGACAGAAATGGGTTTTTATGAAGGAGCGTCTGTTCATCCACGAAACCCAGAAAATACAAACTCTGTGAATATTCCGATTCTCACTTCTTCTTCATCTCCAAATCTCGACGGAGATAATAATGACGGAATCAAAAACCCGTATGAAAAAAATGATCTTTGATTTGGGTTTAGCTTGTTTCCTTCCTTCTGAAGCTGGATCGAGCTCAGTCGAAAGCTCCGGAAAAAGTGGAAGCAGTGGAGATAATAACAAGGCATTGGCTTTTGGCGGAAACAGCTCCGGAGAATATGAATCCTGATCCTCACTCGGTTCATTCTTCGTTTAGGATTCAGTCTTTGCTCACAGATTTGAGCTTGAGAAGATGAAAGGTGGTGAGCAACGTTCACCTTCTTTGTCAGCTTCTTCTTCTTGCCGGAAATTTGTCGGTTTCTGGTGGGTCTACGACGGTTTTGATGGTGAATTTAGAGAATGGAGTTAAGGAGACTACTGGGAATTCCGACTGATGATTTGAGGTGGACGAGAGCTCGATCGCTCGAGAACAGTATCTCTTCCGGTGGCTAATACTTTGGTTCGATTCAGCTACGATGAAATTCGTCGCCGCCACTCGTAATTTCTCTAAAGGTAAAACCCTAAATTAGTGATTAGGACTATTTGTTCGGTCTTAAGGCTTTCAAAATCGGATCTTGAAACGGGTCATAACGGTAGGAGTCGGATCCCTGTAATTTGTGTGTAAAGACGGCTAAATTCGTAAATTTTGTGTAATTACATGGAATTTGTGTAAATTTTGAGCATTTTGGGTATTAATTTTAGTAATTATCCAAATTTAAAAATTACCTAGACGGGTATGGGTCGGATCGGGTCACTTGTCATGGTCAACCCCATGAATCAATTTCAGTTGGGGAAAAAGTTGTTGACTTTATGATTTAATGGTTTCTAGGGAGAGTGTTGGGAAGAGGAGCTTGTAGCTATGTGTTCAGGGGCAAAATTGGAATTTGGAGAACGGCTTTAGCAATCAAGAGACTTGATAAGGAAGACAAAGAATCTCCTAAATCTTTTTGTAGAGAGTTGATGATTGGCAAGCTCTCTTCACAGTTCCAATATTGTCCCCTCTTCTTGGGATTCTGTATTGATCCTGAAGAAGGTCTGTACTTGGTTTACAAGTATGTTTCTGGTGGTAGTCTCGAACATTATTTACATGGTAAGCAGAAGCTTATCTATCTCCTTCTATGTGTATAAAATCAGGCATGGTTAAGCTGTTCTTTAGACTGACAAGTTATGCTTTTAATAGACAAGAAAAAGAAGAGAGGCCTGAAAGCTGCTTTTGGCTTGCCTTGGTCAGCAAGGTACAAAGTCGCTTCAGGCATTGCAGATGCTATTGCCTATTTGCATAATGGCACAGAGCAATGTGTTGTTCACAGAGATATCAAACCTTCCAATATTCTTCTTTCCTCAAAGAAAATACCAAAGGTAAAGAACCAAGTCTGTTTTGGTCTCAAATACTCAAACGAACCAAGTCTGTTTTGGTCATCAAACTTACTGATTGTTTGGAGCTGTTTAATTTTTCAGCTGTGTGATTTCGGATTAGCTACTTGGACCGCTGCACCTTCTGTTCCTTTCCTCTGCAAGACGGTGAAAGGCACATTCGGGTATGTGCTGAAAACTTGCCATGAGTTCCTGTTTTCTCCATTATAGCCAATTCCTAATGATTTATGGCAACTTTCTTGTAGCTATCTGGCTCCTGAGTATTTCCAACATGGTAAAATATCTGACAAGACCGATGTTTACGCCTTTGGGGTTGTGTTGCTTGAGCTGATAACTGGCCGTAAACCAATTGAAGTAAGAAGAGCATCTGGTCAAGAAAATTTGGTTGTTTGGGTATGTCATCCAATTTCACATCTACTTGAATTTTGTAACTCGTAATTGCACAACTTGAATGGGTTTGCGTCAGATACATTAAGGATTGTTTTGGCAAAATAACATATGTATTGGTTCATCTACAGGCGAAACCATTATTGCAGAGAGGGATAGAAGCCATAGAAGAGTTGCTTGATCCAAGGCTAAAATGTACTAGAAAAAACTCAGTTCAGATGGAACAGATGATGCGTGCAGCAGCAGCATGTGTGATCAATGAGGAGTCTCGAAGACCTGGTATGGAAGAGATTGTCTCAATCTTAAAAGGAGGTGAAGAAACATTGGAGCCAAGGACACACTCAAGCAGAAAAACTACAAATATTTCGGGTATGATCGACTCTTATACACAGTTGCAACAGAACAAATCCGACATGAAATGTCATCTAGATCTTGCAATGCTTGGAGTAACTGAGTTAGAAGACGATGATCATGTGTACGGCCGATGAAAGATGGTTTTAAATTGTGTAAATAGGTATTTATGGAAAGTTTGTAACAGAGTTCTTAGTTTGTAAATCAGTGATTTGCTGTGTGTATATTGTTTCGTGTTTTTTTGGTTTCCACTTTTGGATGAAACCGGTTTAGGTTTATATTTCTCCGGTTTGGTTATGGAGAGTGAGCCGATCCTTCGGTTTCGTTTTCCGTTTTCAATAATTTTTGGTTTCTTTGAGAATTCCCTTAAGAAAAGGGCTGAACTATTTAGAGTTGAAGTTTGCTGAGCATACATTGCTGCTGTTCGGCTTTGATGAAATCTGGATTCATAGAATAAGAATTTGTATCTCATCAGTTACGTAAAGACTAAAGAGTAAAGCTCAGGCAAGGGAGCCTTTATCTATCTTCCTCTGCGTCTTGTGTGCTGAGATTTTATTGAAACGATTGGTCCAAGCAGAGAAAAGACAAGCCCTAATAGGATTAATCTTGGTTTCCAGCGACGTCTTTAAGCTTCTGCTCCAGTTCACCTTCCTGGAATTGTAAAAGGACCTCTGTGAGCAAAAAAAGTGAAAAACGAAAGATGACACAAGATCTGCTCCAAGTGAAACTAACCTTGTGCATATTAAGAATGATGTCTGAGCCACCAATGAACTCTCCCTTAATGAAGATCTGTGGAAATGTAGGCCAGTGGCTGTACAGAGAGAAAGACTCATGAATCTAATGAGCTTCGACAGCAAAGTCAAGCTTATGAAGAAAGCTTTGAGGAGAGACTATATAGCTCTCTTTAAGTAACTTCTAATTAGTACTGACCTGAAGGATTTCACAGCGTTTTTCAACTCTTGGTCTTCTAGAATGTTTCTAGAACTGATAGGAACGTCTAAAAAGAGGACATCATAAGATACCATAATCAGAACTCACAACAGATTTGATTCACAAAGGCTTCAGTAACAATCAACAACACATCAAAACTTACTATATTGTTGCAAAACTCTCACGGCTAATGAGCTAAACCCACACTGAGGAGCTTCAGGGACACCTTTAATGTAGATCATAACAGCATTTTCCTTCACATCCTACACAACCAAAGCCAGCACATCATTAGCAAAAACACTAACCAGATTCAAAATCAAATAATGTAGATTTGTAAACATAAAAATCTACTGGAGTTTACATTCTCAACGATATCTTTGAGTGAGTCCGTAGAAACGGATGGGACTTTTTGTGTAGGCTTGAAATCATCATGTGTGTCTGAATCATTTGGTACTGTAGTAGAGTATCTCATCATCCCATTTTGGTAGACTGATACAGATGCCTACAAACATAAACCACAAAAATGGTAACTAAAACATCTTCTATCACAGTGAATTCAAAGAAAGACGATTCAAACATCTTCTATCACAAACAAAGACGATCCAGTGAAGCATCAAACTTCCTATTCTGGTCAAATCCGGTTCAATTAAACAGAAGGATCACAACCTAATTGTTGTAAAATATAATTTAAGAGAGCAAAAAAGAAACAACTTTAAAGTGATTTTAAGATGGGTAAAGAGCAAAAACATTTATCGACCAAACATCAGATCAGATCAATCGAAATAAGAGGATCTAACCAATCTGCTAGAACGAACAGAGTGGAGGGTAGTGATTCCTTTCATAAGTCTACTCGACAAAGAAGCCGCCATCTCAAAATAGCGTAGATTTTGATCCAAAGCCTAAAAATTTATCAAGAACAGAAAACATAAAAATGTTAAACCAAAAATTACGGCCTTTTAAGAACAGAAGAAACTCGAATACCTACTGAAAATGGAAAATCTGTACCTACGAATACGAGGTCGAGGAAGATGGATTTTTTTTCCGAAGGACTTCGGGTTGAGCAAAACTTGATACAGCCTTGTCGCGACCGCTATTCGTCCTCCAAGTGACCGACTCTGAAACGACGCCCGTGTCATATAACACATAACCTAAGCTCCTATACGGTGTCGTTCTAGTGAGTCACCAGAAGTAGTCCTACGTTGACTTCTTCATTTATAAGATAGATATTCATCCAATTGTTTTATTTGTATTTTTAATACTCGCATCTCGTAACAATCAAATATGTATTATACGTTTAAACTTAATTTTTATTATACATAATTTACTCCATTTCATCCCATAGTTTGTTTTAGCATAAAAAAAAAACCTCAAAAAAAGATTAACAGAGGGAAAAAGTTTGAAATGTCCTTAATTTCTTCAACAAATTTTGTATTGTACGACGGTTAATATAAACTTTTCAAAAACTGAAAAACAAGGATAAGAAAATATTGAAAGTGGGAGTCAAAACTTAGAAAAAGTTAACTAATCTTTGTTCCAAAAACACTTTTAGGGAAATTAATAGCAAACAACTTCTTTCCCTGTCCCAAATAACACAATGAATCAATAACAAAGTCAAAACTAAGTTCAGCTTCAAGTTTAATCAAAGCAAAAATTTATCACCTCAAGTTCAGCTAGTTCCTTTTTCTTCTTCGCAGAAGCCTCTACAACAAAGTAGAAGCCAATAACAACAAACAAAATTGCAGCAAAACAATTATTCTTCTTCTCACTTTTTTTCTTTTTCTTTTTCAGTAGACGTATCAAACCTATCAGTGGTATCAGAGCCACATCCATGACAACAAATCTAGAAGAGTTTTCAGTCCAAATTTCAGAGACAAAAACCTCAAATGGGTGAGTTGGAGCAGAACAATAAAAAGACTACGACTAACCTGAAGGATTTGTTCGCTCTTGTGATGAAGATGCTGGACGAGATGGATAATAAATTGAGACGGATGCTTTAGGAGCAAGGATTGGTGCTGCTTTATCTCAAGAAAATAGGCCAATAGCTTATATAAGTTGAGCATATTCTCAGTGTCATGGAAGACAAAATCGGTTTATGAAAGAGAATTGCTTGCTATTATATTTGTTGTGCCCAAATTGAGGCATTATATCACATGAAGAAGGTTTATAATAAGAACATACCAGAAGAGCCTCAAATATTTGTTGGATCAATGGTCAATTGTAGGGGACCAACAAAGATGGGTATCAAAATTACTTGGAATGAACTATTTTATCCAGTACAAGCCAAGAAACGAAAATTGTATGGCTGATGCTTTATCTAGGAACCTAGTGGAGGTATTGTCACAACTTCAACTCACAGCCCCATTATATATATATATATATATATTGGTGAACAAACAGTCCGTAATTGTTGTTTGTAAAGAGTTAAAGAGGCTGCTAAAATATGATGAGAAAACAAGGGAAGGTTATAGTCTGAAAGGTGAATTGTTGCTAAAAGAAGAATAGTTATTCATGTGGGATCTCCCTTCATTCCAAAATTGTTGGATCAGTTTCATTGCAGTGTGATTGGTGGACATAAGTATAAGCCAAATAGGTAAAGCCCAACTTCCAAGTCTTCCTCACAGTCCAACAAAGCCCAAATCCAACAAGACATCTCCTTCAACGTTGGGACTCTACATAACAGACTGTACAATCTTCTGCAGTTCAGACTCCGTACGATCCCTCTGCAGCAGACAAAGGAAAAGAAACGTTACTCACACTACACAACAAATTCAATCTACTCTCATCCCCATAACTTATCCTCTGTATTTATCACAGTGAACTCTAGATTGTTCTTACTCTCTCTATATAAGAAAATTAAGTTGTTATTCCTTTAGTCAAGCAAGTAAAAATACAAAAGTAAAGTTTCAAACATTTTCTCATCTTCTTCATGGTATCAGAGCTTTGATAATACCTTAACAGGATCATCAATGACATATCCTCCTCTACAAAACTCATACCCATTTCCGAGCAATATCCATGTGGTGAGCTCCCTCACTCTCAAACTTAATGACTCCAACTACCTTATGTGGAAAACACAGTTCGAGTCTCTTTTGTCCAGTCAAAAACTGCTTGGTTTTGTCAATGGAAATGTCATTCCTCCTGCTTCAACAAGTCCTGAGTATGAAGTGTGGTTTTGTACGGACCAACTGGTTTGCTCGTGGCTGTTTGGAACCTTGTCAGAAGAAGTTCTAGGTCATGTTCATAACATCTTCTCCTCTAAGGATATTTGGGCCTCCTTGGCAGAAAATTTCAACAAAAGCGTCGTTGCTAGGGAATTTTCTCTCCGCCGTAGCCTTCAACTCATCAATAAAACTGGGAAAATTTTTACCACCTATTGCAGAGAGTTTAAATCTATTTGTGACTCCCTCAGCTCCATTGGAAAGCCAGTTGATGAATCTATTAAGATTTCCGGATTTCTGAATGGACTTGGACGAGAGTATGACCCAATAACCACTGTGATTCAAAGCTCTCTGTCCAAGCATCCTCCTCCCACCTTCAATGATGTGGTCTCTGACATTCAAGGATTTGATATTAAACATAAAGATTCTTCCTCTATTAAACAACACATGGCTTTTCAGACTGAACGCTCCAACTACGATCAAGACTATGATTCAAACCAGTACTCTCAAGGACAAAGAGGTAGAGGCAGAAATGGATAAAATCGTGGACATGGTGGCTACTCCTCAACGGGCAGGATTCTCTCAACACTAGTCCTCTAATACATCCCCTGGAGAAAAACCAATCTGTCAGATTTGCGGTAGGGTTGGACACTCAACTGTCAAATGCTACAATCGATTTGACAACAACTACCAAGAAGGAGAAGCTCCTCAGGCTTTTTCAGTTCTCACTACCGCCGATCCTATAGGCAGAGATTGGTTTCCAAACTCAGGAGCCTCTACTCATGTCACTTCTTCCATAAGCAGCCTCAAAACTTTTACTCCCTAAAATGGTAATGATGCAATGATGGTAGCTGATGGTAATACCCTTCCTACTACCCACATTGGTTCCACCACTATCTCGTCTGCTGCAGGTAATTGACGCGGAATCCCGAAGAAATCGTCACTCCAAGTTGTAAGGATAGTCCTTGGTCTTCAAAGAACTTGAGTAACCTTAGGTATATCAAATCTAAGATTGTTGTTATTTCAACTTGCCTTCAATTAAGAAAGGTGGTGGAACCATAGAATGTTGACTCGAGTAGCCCCCACCTTTAGTATATTAAACCAAAGATTGTTGCTTATTCGACTCGCCCCTTCACGCCAATGGCTAGGAATGGCCATACAAGTGTGATGAAAATCACTTGATAAACCAGTTTGATCCCTTGAATATGACAAACCAAGAAAGATAGAAAAGTTCACAAAGAACAAAAGAGAAGCACTCTCAAATTTATTGATAAAAAGTTGGATCCTCACAAATGAGAATTACATGAGTTTATAAAGAAAAGAAAGTACTCTCTAGATTCCTCTAAGCTTATTGAATGTCTTAAAGATGAAGAGTAAAAACTACTAAGTAAATGACAAGTAAATGTCACAATTTACTATGACTTGAATGAGAAAGACTCTTGAACTTTTAGCCTCCAAAATATCTTTAAGTCTTCCAAATTCATCACTATTCATGGGCTGGACTTTAAGACTTGATTTAGAACTTCTCTTGGACGTGTAGAAGGCTCAAAGTGGTTTGGACTTGGCAAGTATAAAGTCCAATGGATTCCTTATGTTGTTCTTTGTCCAAAAGGTTTTGAATAAATCCACAAATGCTCTCCTTGATTTGTTTAGCCCATGATCTTGTAACTGGACCGACTCGAATCTCTAAATCTCTCTCGTGATCTTCATTGATTAGCTCCAAATTCTTCTTAGCTTCCTTTCTGTTCTCCATGATCATATCAGTAATATTTCTCTAAATGAGGTTTTAGTTTGTCCTGGTATTGAAAAATCTCTGCTTTCAGTCTCCAAGGTGTGTGAGGATCTCCCTTGTGAGGTGTTTTTTGACGCTAACAAAGTTTGTGTAATTGATTTACAAAAATCAGAAAGTGGTGTTAACGGGTCCAAGACGTAAAGGTCTGTATGTGCTGAAGGATGAAGATCTTGTAGTGCTCTACTCCAATCGACAATGTACAGCTAGCAAAGATGTTTGGCATTATCGGTTAGGACACGCAAGCTCAATCGTTCTTCAGCACCTAGAACACAGCAAGGAAATATCAGTCAATAAGAGCAGCATCTCTTCCATTTGTGAGCCTTGCCAGATAGGGAAAAGTTCCAAGTTGCAGTTTTTACCTTCTGATTCTCGTGTCTTACAACCCCTAGATCGAATTCATTGTGATCTTTGGGGCCCTTCACCTATTGGATCTCTTCATGAATTCAAATATTATGCAATATTTATTATTGACTATTCCTGATTTTCTTGGTTTTATCCATTACGATACAAGTCTGAGTTCTTCTCTGTGTTTGTTGCATTTCAAAAACAAGTCAAAAATCTTTTGAATGGCAAAATCAAGGTCTTTCAAAGTGATGGAGGTGGGGAGTTTACAAGTCAACAAATGTAACAACATCTCTCAAATCATGGCGTTAAACATATGATTTCTTGTTCATATACTCCTCAACAAAACGGAGTATATCAAAGGAAACATAGACACATAACGGAGTTGGGACTCTCCATGTTGTATCATAGTTACACTTCTCTTCAACATTGGGTAGAAGCATTCTTCACTACTAGCTTCATCGCCAATCAGTTGCCATTCTTCAGGTTTTGTTAACCCAGCTCATCCTGAATATGTTTATCGCCTCACAAAGGCTCTTTACGGTCTTAAACAGGCTTCCAGTGTCTGGTTCGATACCTTCAGTAGTTATCTCCTTGAATTTGGGTTCGTTTGCAGTAAGTCTGACCCCTCTCTGTTTATATATCACCAAGGCGGAGTTACTCTAATCCTTCTCTTGTACGTGGATGACATACTCTTGACTGGGAATAATGACTCTCTTCTTTAAGAATTTCATTATTTTCTTAATAAGAGATTCTCGATGAAAGACTTAGGCACACCAAGATATTTTTTGGTGTTGAAATTGTGACTCATTCCATATGGATGTTTCTTCATCAAACTGCTTAAGCCACAGACATTCGACATCAAGCTCAGATGTCTGCCTGCAATCCCATGCCCACCCCTATGCCTTCTCGTTTTGACAACATCAATCATGAGTTGTTCCCAGACCCTACGTACTTTCAAAGTCTCGCTGGTAAGCTACAATATCTCACAATAACGAGACCTAATATTCAATATGCAGTAAACTTCATTCAGTATGCAGTAAACTTCACAATAGCGAGACCTAATATTCCACTGTCTCTGACTTTGGCTACCTGAAACGGATTCTCCGCTATATTAAAGGCACTCTGCATTTTTGTTTTCACGTTCGTAGAGAGACCAATATTACTCTATTTGCTTACTGCGACAACAATTGGGCTGGTTGTCGGGACACTTGTCGATCCACATCTGGATTCTGCACCTTTTTGGGTAACAACTTGATAGTATGGTATGCCAAGCAACAACCCACTGTGTCTTGTTCCTCCATTGAGGCTGAGTACAAGGCTTTTTGCTCTACTGCGAAGGAAATTACATGGCTCTCATTTCTTCTCTGAGATCTCGGCATCTCCCAATTCCAACCCACACTACTGCAATGCGACAATCTCTCTACTGTGTACCTCATTACCAATTCCGCTCTGCATAGTTGTTCCAAACATTTTGATACTAATTATCATTACATTTATGAGCAAGTGGCTATTGGTCATATTGAAACTCGTCATATTTCAGCTTCACTTCAGCTTGTCAATGTCTTCCCCAAAGTCTTACTGAGAAAGCCATTCCTTCATCTTCAGAGCAAACTCGGTGTCATTGAGTTCTTGCCGCCACGTTTGAGGGAGGCTGTAAGCCAAACAGGAAAAACCCAACTTCCAAGTCTTCCTCACAGTCCAACAAACCCCAAATCCAACAACACATATCCTTCAACGTTGGGACTCTGCATAGTAGACTCTGTACAATCTTCTGCAGTTCAGACTCCATATGATACCTCTGCAACAGACAAAGGAAAAGAGACGTTACTCACACTACACAACAAATTCAATCTATTTTCATCCCCATAACTTATCCTCTGTATTTACCATAGTGAACTCTAGATTGTTCTACTTTCTCTATATAAGAATATTAGGTTGTAATTCCTTTAGTCAAGCAAGTAAAAATAGAAAAGTAAAGTTTCAAACATTTTCCCATCTTCTTCAATAAGGGTGTATAAAGACCTATCAAAAGATGAAGATAGAAGTTTCTTGGACATGAATGAAAAGGTTATCTATTAATTCATCCTTAAACTACAAAATCTGTCGAACAAGTAAGTCTTCTACTTTATGCCCAGACGGTCTCTTATCCCCCCTTCATATTACGCAAAAGGTATGTGAGGATATCATCTTAGATTTTGTAGAGATCTCACAAAAATCTTGAGGTTTTGATATGTTATTGGTGGTAGTGGATAGGCTTATTAAGTACAGTCATTTTATATCATTGAAACATCCATATTCTGTTAAGTCTGTTGTTGAGGTTTTTATCAAAGAGGTGGTAAAATTACATGGATTCCCAGCCACTATGGTTTCAGACCGTGATAAAGGGTTCACCAGTCAGTTTTGGTCTGAGTTATTCAACCTACAGGGTACAGAACTCAAGAAAAACAGCTCATACCACTCCCAAACTGATGGGAAAACAAAGGTACTTAACCGATGCGTTGAAACCTATTTGCATTTCTTCGTTTATGGTAAGCCAACTAGATGGGTGGAGTGGTTGCCATGGGTTGAGTAAGACTACAACATGTCATACCATATGGAAAATCAAATGACCCCGTTTCAGGTATTGTATGGCCGAGAACCTCAATGTTTGTTGCGTTATGGAGATACACCTACTGCTAATGCACAAGTAGAGGGTTTGCTCCACCAAAGGGATAACTTACTGAAAGAGTTAAGGAACAATATAGCAGAAGCACAAAGGAGAATGTACTTTCAGCAAACAAACACCGCAGAGAAGTAAAAGAGAGGAAAACGATCTGGACGGAAATATGGATTGGCAAACAAAAAGTGACTGGGGCATGAAAAGTCTCTTGAAAAATTAGAGTCTTTTAAAATAATAGTCTTAACTAAGAGTCTGTTCTTTTGTCCATCCAGATGATCTATGCGGATGAAGATGAAAATTGTTGTTTTTTTATATACAATTATTTGATTCATCTAGATGTAGCATCTGGATGATTTTGACAAAATCATTTAAAATTTTAGAAAAATTTGGATGAGTTTAAATGATGCATTCGAAGGGAGATGTGTTTGTAAAAATAATTAAAAGACTAAAATACCCCTAAAAATTAAAAGCAAGATTGAAAAAGCTAGGGTTATTCTCGGCTCTCGCCTCTCGACTCTTCTCCTCTCGGCTCTTCGGCCTTCTCTTCTCTTCTTTTCTCTTCTCGGCTCTTCTCATCTCTTCTGATCTCTCTTATCGGCTCTTCTCATCTCTCATCTAAGATCTTCTCTTGTCTTCTCTCGACGCTTCTCTTCTCGTCGTTTTGACCATTGCCTTCGTTCGACCAATACAATTCTGTAACAATTTTGGTGTAAATATAATTTAGATCATAAAAAGACAATTTACTACAAACATGTCTTTTTTAGTATTTACTTACATATTGCATTTAACTAATTTATACAAATGTACAAAGAAACATAAGTTCATCCAAACGGATCATCCAGATGTAATTTTCTGATGAGGAAAAAAACATCATCCAAAAGCATCATTCAGACGCATCATCCAAACTGATCATCCAGATGGAACATTTAAATAGACAAAAGAACAGGCTCTAATACGTTGCATTTTGATTGTACTTACATTTTTCTTTTAATACTGAGAAACCCTATGCTACAAATAAGCAATTATTATATCAAAAATATATTCATCTCTCTTCCGCTTTCCTCTTATTCTTCTCTTTTATCTTTTCTTTTTTTGTCACTAAAATTTCATTCAATTAGAAGATTGGGTTTGACATATTACATAAAGCTCATTGACAGAGTTTGTCAGCCTCAACAGTTCAGGTCCTTGGAATTAAAAATAACATAAATTAGAAAACATTGGGAAAGGCCAGCAATATCACAAAGGATGTCCTAGATTTCTGATAGATGTTCGTTGGAGTTCGCGATTTAGATTAAAGTTAGATAATCAGATTGAAAATCCATATTATCAAGACCCATAGAGACGACTTAAGTCATCACCTTGCAGAGAGCAAGCGCTTCAACCATAAATGGAGATCTAAAAAAGTCAATCCCTATTGATAATCTACAAAGAAGTTTATCTTTTTGGATGAAGCACAAGCCAAGGCCTGCAAATTAGGTAGATTCACACCACACAACAACTGATTGACATATAGTTGTAAGGCTTGGAGCGGGTGAAGATGAGAGATTGAGTTCTTCAAATCCTTTATCGGTACCGATCTTCCCCATTCCTTTGCTGCCTCAATTGCTTTAGATAGGATTTCAGAGATTGAAAAGATTTTCTCATTGAAAATGGCTTGATTTTGTGCCTTCCACAGAAACCTGAAGATCCACACTGCAAGAGGAGTGCTTGTGACGCCTAAGGAGGTAAACATCTTAGATTCTTTAGAGATTCCCACGTTTGTTGATAAGTGGTTGAGGCTAGAATGTTCGGTTGAGGGTAAAACGTAGTTTTGTTCCAAACTGCTTGAGTTGTTGTGCAATGGAAAAGGATGTGCTCCATTGATTCCTCTTGTCCACATTTCTTGCAAGTTGATTGACCATTAATACCTCAAAACGTTAGATTATTACCTATAGGTAGGATATTGGATAAAAGTTTCTACATAAACATTTTTATCTTCAGAGGTACTAATTGGTTCCAAACATTTGGTATCCATTTCTTTTGTTGGTGACTAGAGCTTACTGTGGGATTAGTCTCTTTCTCTATTGCAATATAGTATACGCTCTTAGTGATGTAGTTTCCACTGTTGTGATGCATCCAGATTCGTTTATCTTCATTGCCTCTAAGACTAGGGTTTATACATAGGATTTCATCAACATGTTGAAGCACGATTTGCTTCACTTTTTATCTATCCCACTCTGTAGAATAGGGAAGAAAAGACTTGCAACTGTTTATCTGAAGTTTTTTCTGTTGCACAGCCGAATGGGATACATGATTCTGAAGATAATATTCAGTTATCATCCCAGATTTTTTTGCTCAAATTATGTTGTCAATTTCCCATCCAATGTGCGGCTTAATGAGATCTCAATCTACCAAAATGATCCTCCATCAATTTGCTTGGTATGGTTACATTGTAGAATGCTTGAGTCTTTGTAGTATTTTTCGGTTAGCACCTTGCTGAGTAAGGAGGTTGGGCATTGAGTATTCTCCAGCATAATTTACCTAGCATTGCCTCATTAAACTTATGTATATTCTTGAAACCAAGGCCTCCTTGTTTTTTGTGTCTTGTCATTTTTTCCATGAAGACCAAGTGATCTTGCGTTGCATAGTGATAACACGAGTTTTAACCCTATATCCTAGTGCAAGTGCACATCAAACGAAATAGTATTTAGGGATCAAATCCACGTAGATCAATTATCACACTAACGATTGAATAATTTAACTAGAGCTAAGTCGATGGATATTTTGATTGGAATCGATTGTAACTAAGAAATTTGATGTAAACAGTATCTAAAAAAACATAAAGCTTAGGGAATTCATAAGGAAATCAAGGTTAAGATGAAGAATCTATTTAGGCAAGTTCAGTTCCGTTCTCGACTCGGAAATAACAATTGACTAACCTACTCTCGCAGCGATAATCACTATACTTAGATCCTAGAGATCCTAACTCTCGTTGGTTCTAGAATTCTAACCATACAGTATTGACAGTTCTTAAGTGTCCACAACCCAACCTAGCCTCAACTCTCATTGGTAGTAAAGGAGTTGCTTACCTAGAATGGTTCTGATTCTTATTAAACTTCTGGGATAATAAGTAACCTAAGATCATAGATTAGTTAGCTACTCTAATCTAAGCATTAACCATGTTTCTAGGCTGAGATTCCATATTTAAAACATATTTTTTCCTCACCCTTATGTCCCTTAAAATCTTTATAATACCCTAAACTTGACTATGAAATACTCAGACATGGAAATAAAGAACAAGCAAGCAATTGTAAAGAAATTCATTGAAAACTCAAAATAGATAGAATAGAGGGTTATGAATTCTTTTCCAATGGTGTAGAGATCCGAATTCTTCTCCTTTAGGTTACAACAAAAGTCTGTAACTTTTTTTGATATGGAAAACTCCCCTAAAAACGTGTTTTTGACCTAATATATAGAGTAAACTGAACTGGTACAAAAATAAGGAAATCTGGATTTCGCTTCGCAGGATCATTGATCAATCGATCCTTCAACTGCTCGATCAATCAATGTTTCTTCATTCGATCTTGAGGCTTCCAAATCGTGCAAGGGATCGTGCGTAACTTCTTCTTAAATAGCTCGATCGATCTCTGAGTGCTCGGTCGTGCAGTGGATCGTGCGCACGATATAGATGGATGGAGGTCGATCATGTCAGGCATGAGAAGTTGATCAATGGATCGAGCGTAGTTTTCTCTTTTTAAAGTTGTGATCGATCGATCTTGGTGTTGATCGATCGATCATTTATCTCGTAGTGGAAAAATCCAAAGTTAAGCTCCAATCTTGCTCAGCATGTGGAATCCAAATTATCTTTGCGTTTTGTTCCTGAAATGACTCTAAAAACACAACAAAGACTAAAGAAAACATATGAATTAGTAAGATATAAGTTGGTATAAATGAGGTATATCACATAGGTAGAAATAGAAGAGAGCATACTCTTAAGCAAAACTTGTTTTTGGAGTTTAGACGATCAACTAGTGCCTTTTTGTCTAATTTTATCTAAGATCCCTGAAAGATATCCTTCTTTTTTCTCCCAAAATTCTCTGGTAGTCCTAAGTACTTGCCCATTCCACCATCTTGTGCAATCAGCATTAACTATTTTATCTTTGCTTTCTTAGGCTAAAATTTTTTCCAAGAGAATGTGATTGAAGATTTCAGCTTATTGATGCATTAACTTGAAGTATTTTCATACTTTTGCAGGATATTCTTCAAAGTAGCAAGGATGTGTTGGTTACTCTTGCAAAAAACATTGTATCATCAATGAAAAAAATGTGATTTATGTAAGGATCGTTTCAGCTGACTTTTCTCCCTTTCATATTTCCATTTAGATAAGCTTTTTGGCATATACCTAACAAAATTAAACCACACATGAAGAACATGTACGGTGAAAAAAGATCGTCTTGTCGAATTCCTCTCTTTAGGATAACCATTCCTCTCGTTGTCCATTGTTCAAGTACGAATAGACACAGTTTTAATGCATTGCATGATCCATGTTATACAGTTATCATTAAAATCTAGCCTTTTCATCATTAATTAGATAAAATTAAATTTTAATCAATCGTATGCCTTACTCATATCAGTTTTGATAGCAACATAACAGTGTTTTTTGCAGAGGAAACTTTGAGGTAATGAAGTACCTCGTGAGTTATGAGTACATTATCGATGATTGCTCGGTTTGACATAAAGGTGGACTGGTATTCTACAATCACTTGCGGCAGAGAATGACTGAGTCTTTTGGTCAGCATTTAGGCAATTATTTTGTAGAGTATATTGCATAGGGGAATTAGCCGGTAGTCCGTAATATTTCTTGGCCCTCTGATTTTCAGAATCAGCCTCACATATGTCCCACTGACGTAACCTGGAAGTAATCCAGAAATGAAAAAGCTTTTATTTCTAATCTTACAACTTCTTTGATTGTTGGCCAGTTTACTTGGAAGAAACCTGCATAGAAACCATCCGGGCATGGCGCTTTTATCCAGATGTATATCAAAGAAAGCTAGTCTGAGTTCTTCCATGGTTGTTTCACATGTCACTGCTTCATTATCTGCATCAGATATTCTTGGTTCAATGGCCTTCGAAATAGTAGTTTGACAATCAGATCCTTGAGCTGTAAACAGTTCATCGAAATACTCGCGATGATTCAGTGATTTGTTGATCCTTTTACACAACATCTCCATTCTTGTTTTCCATGACTGGGTGTTTGTTCTGAATATTCTAAGACGTTGTTAAAGCATGGAGGAAACTTGAGCGTTTATCTCCCAAATATAGCCAATTGATGCGGCTTCCTTGATGCCAAAATGCTTATTCTTTCACGTTAGCTTGAGAGAGTTGGATATTAATGTCATGCATTAATTGCAGACTATTTGTTGAGCTAGTCATGGCTTCTTCTAAGATCAGTTGAAGTTTCTCTATTTCATTGTTGCTATCTTTTTGTCTTGCCTTCGACCAGTAGATGATTTCATATCTTATTTTTGAGAGTACGGCTTGCTAAATCGAGTTGACAATCTATTTGATTTCTAGATCATCTTCTAATATGTGATAAAATATGAACATACCTATTTTCTCATTTTTCAGGGTTCACAAGAGTGATGATTTGCCAATGGTCAGAGGCTTCATACCACAAATATTCACAAATGCTTGATATAAAAAAAATCCATCTATGAGTTGTTGGCCATTGCTCTATCAAGGCGACATTGCACAATATTTTCTTGTTTATTTCCCCTCCAAGATAAGGGATTCCCAGAGTATTTTATATCCATCTGATTACATGAATAGTGTTGGAATATGATCAAGTCTTCATCATATATCATTAAACAACTTTAAGGTTTCGTATAAACTATAAGATTTATGTAATCAAATAGGTGTGTATGAATAGGTACAATCAAATGGTTGTGTTTGTTTGTAAGTTTGTGTCTTTAGGTTTAAGGATGTCTTTTACAAGACATAACCATTAGTGAGTAGGTATGTTGTAAAATATATATACCCTTGTTGGAAATTAATAAAAGACACTGATTGGTTGATTAAAAAAAAACCAGAAACGTGAAACACAAAAACAGAGTATCGTTGAAGAAGAAGATACAAAGAGATCTGATTTTGTGAGAGAGAAACAAACTAACGTTTGTTGTTTTGCGATCCTAAACAATAGAGAGATCGATTTCCAATATTGTATCAGAGCACATGGAGACAACGATGCATCAAATCATTCCTATCTTCAATGGAGATTCCTACAGTTTTTGGAAAATCAAATTGACAACAATTCTGAAAACCAGAAAACTCTGGGATGTGATTGAGAATGGAATCACAGAGACTTCACCCACTCAAGCCACGCCTCAAGCTACAAGAGAAAGAGAAGACCGATTGCTTCAGGATATGATGGCGCTTCAGATTTTGCAAAGTGCAGTATCAGAATCAATTTTTCCTAGAATCACTTCTGCATCATCTTCTAAAGAAGCTTGGAATGCTCTTGAGATGGAGTTTCAAGGAAGCCAACAAGTTAGAATGATTAATCTTTAAACCCTGAGAAGAGAATATGAAAATCTGAAGATGGAAGAAGGAGAGACAATCAATGAGTTTTCAACAAAACTTATCAACCTGAGCAATCAACTTCGAGTACATGGAGAAGAAAAGACTGATTACCAAGTGGTTCAAAAGGTACTTATCTCCATACCACAGAGATTCGATAGTATCGTTGGGGTACTCGAACAAAC
Source organism: Lepidium sativum (assembly GCA_023374145.1). Lineage (NCBI taxonomy): Eukaryota > Viridiplantae > Streptophyta > Magnoliopsida > Brassicales > Brassicaceae > Lepidium > Lepidium sativum. The sequence goes on from JAKUCM010003551.1 coordinate 28,419, forward strand.
AAAAGATCTATCAGTTCTTTCAGTAACAGAATTGATAGGAACCCTAAAAGCGCATGAGAGGCGTCTAAACCTTCGAGAAGATCGCATCAATGAGGGTGCTTTCTATGGAGCAAAGCTTGGTTCAAGAGGAGATAACAATCGAAAGAAAAACCGCCATGAGAAGACAAACAAGTGGTGTGGCGTGTGCAAGATGAACAATCACAATGAGGTCGATTGTTTCAGGAAAAAGAAAGAGAATGGTTCACAGAGAAGTGAAACCTACGAAAGGAAATGCTATGTCTGTAACAAACCAGGACATATAGCAAAAGAATGTCGACTTAGAAAGAATGAAAGAGCACACCTAAGTCTAGAAGAATCTGATGGTGAAAGTGAAGATGAGTGTCACATGCTTTTTAGTGCCGTTAAAGATAAAGAGACTTCAAATTTAGGCGATGAATCTTGGCTAGTGGACAGCGGCTGTACCAATCACATGTCAAGAGATTCAAGACACTTCATCAATCTGGATTGAAGTAAGAAGATAACCATTCGAATTGGGAATGGTGGTAAAGTCATATCTGAAGGAAAAGGAGACATACAAGTGTCAACAAACAAAGGAGGAGATCACATCATCAAAAACGTCCTATATGTACCAGAATTGGCAAGGAATTTACTAAGTGTTTCTCAAACGATATCCAATGGATATCGACTGATTTTTGAGAATGAAAACTGCATCATCCAAGACCCAAAAAGGAGGAAGATCATGGACATTAAGATGAAGGATAAAAGCTTTCCAATTGAGTTGAAAAGATCAAGTGAAGAAACGTATGTAGCATGCGAAGAAAAACAAGAAAAATCGAGTTTATGGTATAAGCGATTGGGTCATGTAAACTATGAAAAGATGGAGCAAATGCAGAAGATGAAGACAGTAAAAGATCTTCCAAAGTTTGCAGTAGCAAGAGATATATGTGAATCATGTGAGATGGGAAAGCAATCAAGGAAAAGCATTCCTAAGGAATCGCAAAGCAAAACAAGTCAAACACTAGAACTTGTTCATTCGGATGTGTGTGGTCTAATGCAAAATGAATCACTGAACTCAAGTAAGTATTTCCTTACATTCATTGATGATTACTCTAAGATGGCATGGGTCTACTTCATGATAAATAAAAGTTAAGTGCTGTCAAAGTTCAAGTTCTTCAAACCATTTGTGGAGAATCAATCGGAGAAGAAGATAAAAACACTAAGAACCGATGGAGGAGGAGAATATTTTTCAAACGAATTCAAGAAGTTATGTCAAGAGAGTGACATACATCATGAGGTAACAACTCCTTATTCTCCACAACAAAATGGTATTGCTGAAAGGAAAAACAAGACACTTGTAGAGATGGCAAGATCGATGCTTAAGGAAAAAAACTTACCGTATAAGTTTTGGGCTGAAGCAATAGCAACATCAACATATTTGCAAAATCGATTGCCATCAAAGTCATTGGAGAAATTAGTTACACCATTGGAGATATGGAGTGGAAAGAAACTAAGTGTTGAACACTTGAAAGTTTTCGGATGTGTTTGTTACATACACATACCGGATGAAAAGAGGAAAAAGCTAGACACAAAGGCTAAACAAGGGATATTTGCAGGTTACAGCAACGAGTCAAAAGGATATCGTGTGTATTTGGTAAATGAAGAGAAAATTGAAGTTTCAAGAGACGTTACCTTTTGTGAGAAGAAGACATGGAGCAATGATAGGAAAATCGAAGAAAAAACTATCATATCGCATGTCAAGATAAACACACGATAACAAGGAAGAGGAGATGATCTAAATGATCAAATAGACCAAGTAAGTAATGCTTTTAATCAACTTCAAATCTCAAATACGAATCAAGGTCATATTCAAGGAGAAGAAGAATCAGTTGGTCCTAGAGGATTTCGATCAATCAACGATTTAATGGGAATAACAACTGAAGTTGAAGAGGAGGCGCTTATCCATGAGGTATGCATGATGATTGCTAAAGAACCACACACCTTAGAAGAAGCATTACAAGATAAAGAATGGTTAAAAGCCATGGAGGAGGAACTGCGTATGATAGAGAAAAACAAAACATGGAGTGCTGTTGAAAGACCGAATGACAAAAATGTGATTAGTGTCAAATGGATATTTCGTTTGAAGACTAATGCAAGTGGAGACGCCATTAAACACAAAGCAAGATTGGTGGCCAGAGGATTCACACAAGAATATGGAGTGGACTATCTTGAAACATTTGCACCAGTTTCAAGGTATGATACGATAAGAACTATTATGGCTATTGCTGTTCAAAACAGATGGAAACTTTACCAAATGGATGTAAAGTCTTCATTCCTAAATGGCGAGTTGGAGGAGGAGGTCTACATAGAACAACCTCCCGGATTTATAGAAGAAGAAAGCAAAGATAAAGTTCTTAAACTCCACAAAGCACTCTACGGCTTAAAACAGGCGCTTAGAGCATGGTATGGTCGGATTGATGGATACTTCATCGAACATGGATTCAAAAGAAGCATCAACGACGCAGCACTCTATGTAAAGAGAGGTACAAACAAAATCTTGGTGGTTAGTTTGTATCTCGATGACATTATAATCACAGGAAGCAACTTGGAAGAAATCGAAGACTTCAAAGGAAAAATGAAGAATGAGTTTGAGATGACAGATTTAGGAGAACTAAGTTTCTTCCTTGGCATGGAAGTAATTCAAACCGGAAGTGGCTTATTCTTATCACAAGAAAATTATGCCAAGAACCTTCTGAAGAATTTGGAATGCAAGACTGCAAGATGTTATCAACACCTTTAACACCGAATGGCATAAGAAAAGAAGTTTTAAAGGAGAAACTTGAAGATGTTACAAAGTATAGAAGCATGATTGGAGGTTTGCTATATCTTTGTGCTTCACGACCAGACATTATGTATGCAACTTCATATTTGTCTCGTTACATGTCTGCTCCAATGATGCAACATTATCAAGAAGCAAAGCGAGTGCTAAGGTACATTAAAGGTAGTTTGAACTATGGCATTCAATTTAAACAAGTAGAAGAACCAGAATTGGTAGGGTTCTCTGATAGTGATTGGGGAGGTTCGGTTGAAGATAAGAAGAGCACAAGCGGCTATGTTTTTACAATAGGATCAGGTGCTTGCTGTTGGAATTCAACCAAACAAAAGACGGTGGCTCAATCAACTGCTGAGGCCGAGTACATTGCAATTTGCTCTGCAGCAAATTAAGCAATATGGCTGCAACGCTTAGTGAATGAACTCGGATTCAAGACTGAAAAAGGTACTCGTATTCTATGTGATAATCAATCTGCGATTGCTATAGGAAAGAATCCAGTTCAACATCGTCGAACAAAGCATATCAACATCAAATATCACTTTGTAAGAGAAGCTGAGCAAGAAGGAAATATCAAACTTGAGCATTGTCCAGGAGAGTTTCAAGTCGCAGATATTCTAACCAAACCTTTAAGCACATCACGATTTGAAGCTTTAAGAAGAAGAACTAGGAGTCATGATGAAGCCATAATCAAGGAGTGTTGGAATATGATCAAGTCTTCATCATATATCATTAAACAACTTTAGGGTTTCGTATAAACTATAAGATTTATGTAATCAAATAGGTGTGTATGTATAGCTACAATAAAATGGTTGTGTTTGTTTGTAAGTTTGTGTCTTTAGGTTTAAGGATGTCTTTTACAATACATAACCTTTAGTGAATAGGTATGTTGTAAAATATATATACCCTTGTTGGAAATTAATAAAAGACACTGATTGGTTGATTAAAAAAAAAACCAGAAACCTGAAACACAAAAACAGAGTATTGTTGAAGAAGAAGATACAGAGAGATCTGATTTTGTGAGAGAGAAACAAACTAACGTTTGTTGTTGTCCGATCCTAAACAATAGAGAGATCGATTTCCAATAAATAGTAAGGGAACAAAAATCTGTGAACGATGCTTCAGCACGAGCATGGCTTCTATCCTTTTCCTCATTACATGTTATGTCACTGATGGGCTTTTTCTTTTAAGTTTCCCATTGTAATTGCCTTAGAGCTTTGTATGTGTTGCATAGATACATGAAGTGAAAACATTTATCTTAATGGATAACTCTGGATTCAATAATATGGTTATCAGCAGATAGTATCTCCATCATGGCCAAGTGGATAAACTATCTTATGGTTTTCAAATCCCAGAAATTGAGTTTTAGATAGAATAAACGCATCATGATTATTTGTTTCTGTTGTCAAGTTATGCTTTAGTCTATAAGCTATTTAGTCTCTAATATGATTTGTTGAATGTTTTGTAGGTTATAAGAAGTTGCAAAATTGAACCGAACAAGAGGATTTACGAGTTCCCAAGGAGGAAGTCTCCTTGGTACATCTCGGTGAGTAACTCACACACTTCACTATGATCAATAAAGAGATTACAAGCAGTGTGTTTACAAGAACCAGAAAGAACTCCCCAAGATCCAAGCTTCTCACTCTCTTAGGCCTCTCTCAACTCTCAAGGTAAACTCACACCCTTTCATGCTTTACATTGTGTCTTACATATACCAAAACACAACATCATCATCTCTGTCTTGTACTGACAATAGATCAATATAGATCACCCTTGACCATAAAGCTAACACTCCATTTCAGGCAATAAAACCAGATGGATCATGCAGAAAAGAAGAGAGAACTCGAGGCCCATTATGCTGAGTAATAGATCAGCAAATCGGCCCATTTCCAGAAGCCCAGCAGATCAGATGATACTGGACTTAACTTGAAGACAGGCCACAAGGCTCGGCCCATGTTGGCCCAAGAAGAAGAAGAATCGCCGGTCCACAAACTCCACCTCGACTTCTTCATTTCTTCGCGGCAATCCAGGCGACTCCTCGATTCCTCCCCTTCTCCTTACAGTACCGAGGTAACTCTTCCTCTTCCTCTTCGCAACCCTAAACGTCTCTCAAACAGAAAAACACTTCTCTCTCATTCTCTCCTCCCATTTTCTTCAAACCTCCGACTAGAACCAGAGAGAAAAAATCCTCTCCGATCTTCTCCACCGTGAGAAAAATCAGAGAAGAGAACCATTCGAGATAGCCTTTCATTTCCCTTTACTCTTCAAACCGTAACTCCGAAGATTCACCGAAAAACAGATATCTGTTTCCGATTCCACAGAGAAAACTCCGGCATGCATGAAGACTGTACATTCGCAGAGTAAGTCTAACCATCTCAACTCTGCTCATTTCCTTTTCCATGTTCTTTGTTTCAATTTCTTCTTTTCAAAACTAAGAACAAACACTCATCAGAAGAAAACTGACCACTTTTCCTTCTGACCCTTCCCTCTTCGGCATGCATGTGTGCCGAAGAGACTTTTTAGGACTCTTGGTCTTCTCAACATACTAGATCGCTGAGTAAACCCAGCCGATCTAATGCCGTTTCAAACTTCTTCACTGGTACTGATTTTGTCAATATGTCTGCCGGATTATCTAAGGTACTAATCTTCTTCACCTTTATTTCTTCATCTTCAACTAGTTCCCTTAGAAAACTCATTCTAACCGCCATGTGTTTTGTTCTTTCATGGTACACACTGTTCTTGGCGAGACATATGGCGCTTTGTGAGTCGCAGTAGATCTCTGTTTCTAGATCTCCAAGTCCGATCTCAAAGGTAATACCCTTCAACCATACTGCTTCTTTTGCTGCTTCCACTAATGACATATATTCTGCTTCCGTTGTTGACAGGGCCACTCTAGTCTGAAGACCAGATTTCCAGCTGAGAGTGTTTCCACTGACTTGAAAAACGAATCCTGTTATGGATCTTCTTCTGTCAAGGTCAGATGCATAGTCGCTATCACAAAATCCTTTTATTCCTTTCATTTCATTTTTCTTGAAAGTCAGACTCAGATCTTTTGCATGTTTTAAATATCTTAAGATCCATCTAACTGCATTCTAATGCTCTGTATCAGGTTTACTCATGAAGCGGCTAACCAGACCTACAGCATATGCCAGATCAGCACGTGAACCAACCATCGCGTACATCAGACTGCCCACTGCACTGGCGTAAGGTACACTGTCCATTAACTTCTCACCCTCTTTGCTGCTTGATAGTTTAAAATGAGAACCCATAGAAGTATGAACTGCTTTGCCCTCTGATTGATTAAATGTGTTCAAGATTTTGTTAATATTAACTTTCTGAGATAATCTCAGAACCCCATTCAACCTGTCTCTTGAAATATCCATACCCAGTATCCTCCTTGCATTTCCCAAATCCTTCATTTCAAACTCATCACTCAATAAACCTTTAAGCTTAATGATTTCTCCCATGTCGCTTGATATCAATAACATATCGTCGACATAGAGAAGCAAATAAATGTAGAAACCTTTCTTGAATTCTCTGAAATACACGCAATTGTCAAAATCACTTCTGCTATAACCTTGAGATTTAATATAATCATTAAACCTCAAATTCCATTGTCTAGAAGCCTGTTTCAAACCATATAATGATTTATGCAATAAACATGCATTTCCTTTCTTCTCAAAACCTTCTGGTTGTTGCATATAGATCTTCTCATCTAGGTTTCCATGTAAAAACGTTGTTTTAACATCCATCTGCTCCAATTCCATATCATGATTAACCACAATTGATAGCATTAATCTGATAGTAATGTGCTTAACCACAGGAGAAAACACTTCATGATAATCAATACCCTCAATCTGTGTAAACCCTTTAGCAACCAACCTTGCTTTAAACCTTTGTTTTTCAACCCCTGGAATTCCCGGTTTCACTTTGTAGATCCATTTGCAACCAACAGTTCTTAGATTACCAGTCAAAGGAACATCCGACCATGTTTGATTTTTGTTGCAAGATTCTATTTCTTCTTTCATAGCAGCTATCCATAGATCACGGTCCTTACCACTTATAGCTTCTGTGTAAGTCTTAGGTTCATCAAAATTAATGTCATCCGCAGCATTTAGTGCATAATATGCTATGTTGTTTTCAATGAACCTACTAGGCCGTCTTATTTCTCTTCTGCTTCTGTCTCTTGCCAACAAGTAGTCACTATAGTCTGATTCATCCATCTCTGTGTCATCTTCTGTGTTTATATTCTCTGTTTCTTCATGTGAATCATGAAAAACTCCACCTTGATCTGCATCATGAACAACATCACTTGAACTTCTAGCTTCACTTGAATCAGTAGGTAGTAAGAAAGAAACCCTTTTATTCTTATTCACCTCCTTCTTCTTAAATTCCAAAGAAGCCTTGTCAAAATCTTTGTAAACGATATCTTCATTGAAGATCACGTCTCTGCTCACAATGCATCTCTTGTCTTCTAAACTCCATATTCTATAACCTTTAACACCTTGTGGATATCCCATGAAAACCCCTTTCTTAGCTCTAGGTTTCAATTTGCCTTGATCAGAATGAAAATAAGACAAACATATGAACCTTCTCATGTGAGATAGATCTAGTTCTCTTCCTGTCCACAATTGTTCTGGTATTTGATAGTTTATCGGTTTAGAAGGAGTTCTGTTCAGTATATAAACAACTGTAGATGCAGCCTCAGCCTAGAATGATTCTGATAAACCTGTCTCCGTCAATAGACTTCTCACCTTTTCTAAGATAATTCTATTCAGTCTTTCAGCTATCCCATTCTGCTGCGGAGTGTATGGACATGTTCTGTGTCTCTTCACTCCTTCTTGAGCACAGAAATCATCAAACACCTTGTTGCAATACTCTAGTCCATTGTCGGTTCTCAGTACTTTCAGCTTCTGACCACTTTGATTCTCAGTCAAAGTTTTCCAATCAACAAACTTCCCATAAGCTTCATCTTTTGTTCTCAGAAAATACACCCAAACTTTTCTAGTATAATCATCAACAAATGATATATAATACTGACACCTTGCCAAACTAGGTGTTACATTAGGTGATCCCCATAGATCGGAATGCACATACTCCATAGTTCTTTCTGAAACGTGAATACCTTTTCTGAATGATGTTCTGTGTGATTTCCCCAGAATGCATGGCTCACATTTCTTGTAGTCTTTGATTTCTCCTTGTTTGATCAGTCCTTTCTCCTTTCGAAGCTTCATGTTAGCAGCACTCATATGTCCCAATCTGCTATGCCATAGATCCATCATATTTTCTGATATTAACATCGCATTAGCTTCTGATTTTATAGGCTTGCCATTTAAGAAATACAGAGTGTTCTTGTAACTTGCTGATAGAACCACTCGTTCATCCTTAAACACTTTCAATTTGAAATCCTTTGACTTATACCAACATCCCAGCATCTCCAGTTGTCCCAAAGAAATCAAATTTCTTCTAGCCATTTCAGAAAATCTGACCTGTGATAATATCACAACTGATCCGTCATCATTCTGAAACTTCACTTTACCAATAGCAGTTACATTGCAACTAGTGTCATTTCCCATCAAAATATTTTCTCCATTAATCTCTTCCACATCAAACATGAGGTCCTTTCTGAATGTTACATGATATGAACATCCAGAATCAATGATCCATTCATCTGCCCCCTCCTTAATTGACGCCATAAGCATTAATGGTTCTGTTTCAGTAGTTTCAACAATACTAGCTTCAGCCTTTCCCGTTCTGCTATCATTACTATGATGTTTCCTTTTAGGACAATCTCTTTTGAAATGATCTTCTGAACCACAAAACCAGCACTGTTTTGCTTTTGCTCTGGATTTAGATATACTCTTGTCCTTCTGTTTTCCTTCTGATGTTGAAACCTTTTCACTTCTTCCTCTACTCTGAAACACCAGACCTTCTGCACTTGTTTGTAACTTGTAAAGACCTTTTTCCTTTAGTTCCATTTCTATAGAATAGGCCGAACTAACAATGTCTTTTACTGTGATTGTCTCTCTTCCGCTGCTGTACTTCAATGTGTGAACAAGAGTATCAAATTGTTTAGGCAGACTATTCATAAGAATAGCTGCCTTATCTTCATCACTCATGTCAACATGTACACTAGCCAGGTCAGATATCAACTTGTTAAAAACATCCAGATTCTTATCTAGATTTTTTCCTGCATCCATCTTGAAAGAATAAAATCTTTGTTTCAGGTTGAATCTGTGCGGAAGTGTTCTCACCTGATATTCTGCTTCCAAAGCCATCCATGTATCATACGCAAATCTTTCTCCTTTCACTGATCTGAGAACAGCATCAGCCAGACTTGAACAGATAATATTCTTTGCTCTCTTATCTTTTGCTTTCCATTTCGGATCTGCTTTTGCCTTTTCAAGTTCATCTTCTGCAGCAGCTTTGTTATATTCTTTTCCTTTTGGATCTAAACTGGCTTCTTCTTCCAGATAAACAGGCAGAAGTGGATCATCGAGTCCTAGGATCTCCAGCTGAGCTAGGACCTTGAATTTCCAGAGAGAGAAGTCGCCTTCACCATCAAATTTCTCAACATCAAAACGCCCTTGAGTAGGTTCCATGTACTCAACCTTCTCATTCTTCATACTAGCTTCCGCTTTAGTTGACATAGCTTGAACCTGATGCTCTGATACCACTTGTTGTCAAGTTATGCTTTAGTCTATAAGCTATTTAGTCTCTAATATGATTTGTTGAATGTTTTGTAGGTTATAAGAAGTTGCAAAATTGAACCGAACAAGAGGATTTACGAGTTCCCAAGGAGGAAGTCTCCTTGGTACATCTCGGTGAGTAACTCACACACTTCACTATGATCAATAAAGAGATTACAAGCAGTGTGTTTACAAGAACCAGAAAGAACTCCCCAAGATCCAAGCTTCTCACTCTCTTAGGCCTCTCTCAACTCTCAAGGTAAACTCACACCCTTTCATGCTTTACATTGTGTCTTACATATACCAAAACACAACATCATCATCTCTGTCTTGTACTGACAATAGATCAATATAGATCACCCTTGACCATAAAGCTAACACTCCATTTCAGGCAATAAAACCAGATGGATCATGCAGAAAAGAAGAGAGAACTCGAGGCCCATTATGTTGAGTAATAGATCAGCAAATCGGCCCATTTCCAGAAGCCCAGCAGATCAGATGATACTGGACTTAACTTGAAGACAGGCCACAAGGCTCGGCCCATGTTGGCCCAAGAAGAAGAAGAATCGCCGGTCCACAGTTTCCATAAAGAATAGTATGTCTGGAGAAGCATTTTTTTGTAGCTTCATTAGCGGCGAACTATCAAGCGATTCCCCAACCCTTGGAAGTTCCAACTCAAAATAGTTACGGAACATGAGTAAATGGATTTTCAAAATCCATCTTATTTATTTGAATTGTTGGGATCAGACTGACTTGGGGTTGCGTGTTAGTTGCTTTAGAAGATTTTTCTTGAATTTCGATGAGTACGGTCTATTCCATGAGAGCTTCCTTGTTCTCTTGTGTCTGAATATAATCTTCTCCTTGGAGAGATCATTGCATTCACTGTTCTTCTCTTTTTTGAGCTCGGACCTGCTGCATGCATATGACTAATATGCTTTCTTTTTCCTGCAGGTCGACCAGCTCTTTTACGCTCTAGGTTGTCTTCAGGTTGAGTTATAATCTCCTCTCTATCAGAGATTTGGGGACCAAGATGCAAGGATGTTGGGATTCGCTCAGGCTGGATAGCGAGAACATTAGTATTATCCATTTCTTTTTGGTATTTTCTCTTTAAGCTAATTGAGCCAATTTTGCAGCATTTGATTCGAGTTCTCATGATTCCTCTCTTAATCTTTATCTTTATTTTCTTGTTGCAAATTCTGATGGGTCAGGTGCTGCAATGTATTGGGTCATTATGCCTCCAACATTTGTTAAGGCAGCTTGCATAGCATCATCAAGAATGAAATAAGCATCCTCCTTGGTTGATACTTCTCTTTCAAGAGGATGTCGTCTCGAATGGGAGTGATTTGACGATTCTGATGTTTTGAGCTCACCAGATGGCGGTCACAATTGCCTAGTAATTCATGCCGGACTTGGTTTTGAGGATTTGAAGTTGCCTTAGCACCTATCCGTCAGTTATCCAACCAACTTGGTGTATTAGTATATTTGTGCTGATTTTTCCCAAGATATTCATCTCTTGTGTTTGAGATTTTGTTACCTCTTTCAGGCCTCTAGTAGGGGTGACACACAGCTATGTGAGTTTGGGATTGGCTTTCTGTTACAGTTCTAGCTCTTCTCAGAGTTGATTTTCCTTGCATAGTTTAAAGGAGGGTTTCTCTTAGAGTGTCATGGGTTTGAGATCTATCCACCTTGGAAGCATCAGTTGAGTGAATTCAGATGTTATATTATAGGGACAATCTTTAATCTCATTGCTTAGCTGGAACCAGTGAGTGCAACGTCGACCTAGCTTCTCGTAGATGAAGGTTGCTTTCACCTTTTAACTCGAGGATAAAGGAGGTAATGAGTAGTTGAAGACTATTAACTATGACTCTTTCTCGGGTTATAATCGCAGTGATATCACATTTTTCGTATGAGCCAATGCCATTTGCAATACTTTTGAGAGTTTTTGTAAACCACAAGTGTACATGGATTCCTTGTATTGTGATCCAAATTGGGATATGAGATGGAAAGTTTTGGTCAACAGTTTCTTCCCACTTCTGGAGTTACACTATCCACTTAGTAAAATGGTATTAGCATGTCCTCTCTTTTGAGGATTTGTTAGTATGTCTATTAAAGTTAGCTTGTGATTCTATAATAGTTATGATTTGTTGAAGCTAGGGATCTTAAATTTGGGCACATGTGGAGTTAGATCTGGTTGGGCCACCGACTTTCCTTTCTCTTCCTAGGGAATCCGCTTTGCCATTATGAAGTTTTCTTCACTTTCTAAAGAGAAACTGGGATGATCTTCACTTAAAGTGAGAGTAAAAATATGTTTCTTCGAAGGGCACCAAGGATTTGTGGGTCTTTCATATGATGTTTTGTCGTAAGTTATTGTGACTTGAGAGAGAATCTATAGAAGAAACAGTTAATACTCACGTGCATCATAAGAAAAACAAGTCTGTTGGAGTATTTAAGACGAGATCTTTGCATAGAATTGCTAGGAATATCCATTGCTACAATTGCTTCTTTTTCACTTAGAGCGAGATATATGAGAGTTTATTTTAGTTTGTACTGAAGATAAAATCCAAAGATGAGTACATATCTGAAGAGAGGAAATCCTAATTTCAACTTTTATGATATGGAAAGAGGAATTCTAGCTCGAAAATAAACATAGTTATCAAATTTACTATTTATGTACTATAAACCATGTTGGGTGAAGACAAAAGCAAGTATCTTTCAAAAACCTTTTCAAGAAAAAGTCAAAACAAGAACACTCCAGAAAATAACTTGTACGGAAGCGCTTACAAATTATAAGCATTTTGTTATAAACTCTTTTAGATCCTTTTTGTGTCTAGAAAAATCATTTTCGCACATCTCTTCAATTTGGTTTCTTTTCACTTCTCTTTTTGTCTTTTCTTTATAGATAAGTCAAATCTATCAAAATAGTGGGAATGGTTGATTGATTAGCAGAGAGATAGAAGCCAAAAGGTCTCACGGAGGCGGTTATCGATGGATAAGATGAAACGGTAGCGATATCAGCGGCTAGGGTTTTGAGATAAGAGGAAACGATTCTTCTCCACATAGTGATAATAACAAAATGGCATTATTGACTAAAGATTGTAAGAAATATGGAAGAAGATGATCATTGGCCTGACACTAGTAGTACTTTTCCGTATAGTCACGAAAGAGTCACGATAATTTCGTTGCATATTTACAAAAAGCCATGAAAAAACAATAAAACCATAAAATGATATTTAGTAGCTCTTTTGTGGCTAATTAGTCACGATTTAACCACATAATATTACGTATTAAAATGTGTCACAGTTTACTCACATTTATTTTGTGGCTAATATAGTCACGAAAACCTTTGTGGCCAAATGGTGGCAGAATATACATTGTTTATCCGCGAAATATTTTGTGGCAAACTGAATTGTCAAATCAAATAATCGTACCGCACTACCACTACATAAATCACTAAGGAGTCAAATCGCTGTCGGGGGAGGGGGGAGGAATTTATTAGCATTTTGTCACGAAAAAAAAACAATGACTATTTCGTGACTAACATTTTGCCACATTAAATTTTATATGGCTATTTCATGACTAAACCTTGCCACGCAGCAAAGTAAATAGCTATTTTGTGGCTATATTAGTCACGAAATACTTTCGTGGGAAAACTGTGTCTATGTGTTATTAACTTTGCGCGAAAAGATCTCGTTGGCAACCCACATATCTTATTTTTTCTTTCACTTCCTCCTCTCTTTCTCTTCCATTCCATATCCATTTTTATGCATTTTATTCTCCAAAATGTCTCACTATTTTCAATCAAGAGAGTGGATGGATCAACATATTGATCCTGTAAGAACTTGTGTATCTGAAGAATTTATAGAGGGGATTAACGTTTTTCTTATATTTGCTTGTAATCAAGCTTCTTACCAAGAGCTAAACACTCTATTGTGTCCTTGTGTGCGGTGTAAGAATCAAAAGCAACGTGATGCAAGAACTGTACCAAACATCTTTTTCGTGTGGGATTCAAGGGAAATTATTATGTTTGGTCTAGTCATGGAGAAGATTGTTATGATGTTGGCGAATCATCCACAACAAACCAGTTTACCGGTGAAGAAGCAATGACAGTCTTTTTCAAGCTTTTGAAAATGCTAATCAACCCCTATATGATGGATGCAATGAAGGAATTTCTCAATTGTGGTTGGCTTCTAATATTCTTAAAACAAAAACCGATTACAATTTGCTTGAAGCATATGTTGCTGAGTTATCACAGACATTTAAAAAAGTTCTTCTGAAGCCAAATAAATCTCCAACAGCATACTACGAGATAAAGAAGTTGACACGAGCACTAGAACTTCCCGTTCATAAGATTGATGTCTGTGAGAATAATTGCATGCTCTTCTGGAAAGGGGAGATAAAGAGTTATTGAAATGTAGATTCTGTAAAAAAGATAGATATCATCCAAACAATGGAACCGGTAAAAAGAGATTGAAGCAAAGAATGTTTTATACGCCAATTACGGAGCGGTTGAAGAGAATGTACCAATTAGAGATGAATGCATTTAATATGCGGTGGCACGCTGAACATATATCTCCTAAAGGAGAAATGCATCACCCGTAAGATGGAGCAGCTTGGAAGCATTTTAATGAGGTACATCCTAGTTTTGCAGCTGAAAGCCGTAATATTTATCCAGGCTTATCAACAGATGGATTCAATCATGTTGGTATGAGTGGTGAGGCACACTCAGTTTGGCTTGTGATCGTAACTCCTTATAAATTACCTCATGGCATGTGCATGAAGAGGGAATATTTCTTTCTATTGATACTAGTTCTATGGCCAAAACATCCAAAAAAGAGTCTTCATATTTATCTTCAACCGTTGATTGAAGAATTGAAAAGTTTATGGGATAATGGTGTGGAAGCGTACGATATATCAAAGAAACAAAATTTTACGATGAAAGTTGATTTGATGTGGACAATCAGCGATTTCCCAGCGTATGGCATGTCATCTGGTTGGGTGACACATGGTCATTTAGCGTGTCCATATTGTCTTGATCAAACAAAATCGTTTTGGTTACAAAATGGAAGGAAACATAGTTGGTTTGATTATCATATAATGTTTCTGCCTAAAGATCATTTTTACAGAAGAAACGTTCGAGCATTAAAACGGGGAAAGACAATAGTAGATGATCCTCCAGTATGGCTGAATGGAGATGATATTTTTTACTAAATAATAAATAATATTGAGGGATTATCAAGAACAGTCGATTGTGGAGGAAACAGGCACGAGAAGCTTGCTCGAGCTATAGATGGCTATGGTGATTACCATAATTGGGCAATAAAGAGTATCTTTTGGGATTTGCCATATCAGGAAGACATTCTTCTTCGACATAACCTTGACTTCATACACATAGGGAAAAATTTCTTTGACAACTTAATCAACACATTGTTGAATATTTTAAGGAAAACGAAAGACAGCATTAAATCAAGGATGGATCTCATTGCTATGTGTATAAGAGAAGAGTTGCATATTAAGCAAGATGAAAGAATGCCAGTACCAATCTATATGTTTTCAAACGACGGCAAAAAGAAATTTCTCAATTGGTTGAAAAATGATATAAAATTTCCAGACGGATTTGCGACAAAGTTTAGTCGGTGTGTTGATGAAAACAATTTGAAGTTACCGGGGCTTAAAAGTCATGATTGTCATGTTATCATGCAATGACTCCTCCCATTTGCCTTTTCAGAACTTCTTTCAGGAAATGTTCACACAACAATTTCAGGTGTTTTCAGCTCTATTATATATTTATATATCTCTTGATTAACGATACTTCTTGTTATTTTCCATGTGTGTAGAAATTGCACTTTTTATGAAATTTCAGCGAAGACTTTACGATGCGAAGATGTTGCTATTTTGAAAGAAAATATTGCGGTGAAGATCTGTAATTTGGAAAAGATACTTCCTCCATCATTCTTTGATGTTACAGAACATCTGCCAGTGCACCTCCTAGATGAAGCTGCTTTAGGTGGCCCAGTCAAATATAGATGGATGTATCTGTTTGAGCGATACATGTATCATTTGAAGAAAAAAATTAAAAATAAGGCACACATTGTAGGTTTGATTGTTGTATAATGTTTGAATGAGGAGATTTCAAATGCATTTGCAAATGTGTTTAGAAATCTAGAAGTTATAATTGGCGCTGTGGATGGAAATATTCAATTTATATATAATTCTCCAGATGTTCCGAGCTTGTTTTACCATGAAGGTCGAGTTAGTGGGAAAAGCACAACAACATGGTTAACAGGATGTGGACTACATTGTACTCCAAACGTTTCTTGTTGCTTAATTGTGATGAATTTGAGCCATATGAAAGGTATGAAATTTGATATATATATATATATATATAATTTCATGATTTAAATTACTTTATTTTACGAACCATTTATATGATGTTTGATGAGTATATAACACATCTAAACCCAGAGATCACTAGTATCAAACTACAAATAGCGAAAGACCAACAATTTGCGGAATGGTGTAAGAAATTTGTGAGTTTTAATGTGTGATAATTTTTTGAATCCAAATTGTAGTAGCTGATTCTAAAATTGTATCTATGATAATTTAATTTGTAGATTAATGATGCATGCAAATCATATGAATTTCCCTTATGGATGTTGGATTTTGTACAAGGTCTGAAACTTAGTTATACATCGTGGCCTATATATTTCTCACGAGATACTGCTTCCATACTCACAACCATGATATTCAAATGTAGGTGGTTTGACACAATAGATGGTCGTGGAGTACGCAAACATCCTTCAGGTCTCGTTGATGTGGCACCATTGAGGCAATACGGAATATACAATCCTTTTATATTATATGGTAATTGTGATCAGGTATGTTTATTCCTTATCCGCGCGTGCGTCGTAACTCAGCAATTGAATGGTGCGCTTGTACAAAAGTTATGCACACGGGATAATGAAACTTCAGAAGTTACTCTAACTGCATTACAAGACAATATACACAACCAAAATGTAGCACCAAGTCCAATGTTGCGAGTTGAATCACATATCGTGGAAGATGTATCAGATTATGATGCAATCATTAGAGATCCTCCAAATGACGAATATATATCAGAAGAAGAATTAGACGACGCATATGATGATTCTGATTTAGACTCTAATTATGATTATGATGCTTGTTAAATTTAACTATAATTTCTAAAATAAATGTATGAATAATTCCATGAACAATGTCTTTTATAACCATCATCTTGAATTTATATCTATCAGCTTCTCAAAATTCAAATATATTATGAATTAAGTTATATAACTATTATACATTTTATTACCTTATAACTATATGACTAATTAATAATAATTATAATATATGTTTCTGTATACTATAAATTTATCTAGTTTTAACCAAAAAAATATTTTATATATAGATTATTTGATAAGCATATATGTAAAGACTATTCAAATTCTAATTTTTGTTTTGGTTCCAAATGATCTGGAATTTGGCTCCAAAATGTAAATGTAATTTGGGTTTGGCTTTTGCCTCTAAAAAAATTAATTGGGCTTTAGAAAGACAAAAAAAACTGTCTCTACACTTAGCAAAATCTTCGACCTTCTATCTGCTCTCATACGCGAAACCCACCCCTTCGACCTTTGATCTTCGATCTTTGATCTACTGTAAAAAAATTTAGCGACAATGGCTCCTCCAAACAGAACCTTAACCCTTACTCCTTCAGGTTTTTTCTTTCTTTCTCATTCTTCTTATGCTTATCTTCTCTTTCGCATTAGATTTGAACAACTTCTAGGGTTTCAATTTCGTGAGTGATTGGTTCTTTGATTTGATGAGTTCGAACTGATTTTGAGTGAGAATCCGTCTTTTGCTTTGTTTATGCTTTGAGTGAGAATTTCTGTGTTCTGGATTTGCTATACCGATTTGTGACTCTCTCTGTCTGGATTTACAATAAGTTTCAACAATCACATGTCTGTTAGAAAACTATGACTCTCTCTGTCTGGATTTCCTATACCGATTTGTGACTCTCTCTGTCTGGATTTACAATAAATTTTGTCAATCACATGTCTGTTTGAGAACTGTGACTCTCTCTGTCTGGATTTGCTATACCGATTTGTGACTCTCTCTGTCTGTATCTTGCTTTAAGTTTCTACGGTTGCTCTGTCTGGATTTGTGTAAGTGTTCCTTGCATGGTTTACAGAAAATCCTTGCTGGTTTTTGATAGGTTTGAATAAATTGTATTAAAATACTCTGAACATTGGACTCTTAGATTACTGAATTACAGATACACCGAGAATGAGTACTAAATTATGTCTCTGACAATACTAATGTTGTCGCTTATGGTGCTCTCTTGGTCGCAAGAATGGCAAAATGTCATTGATATAGATACCTTATTTTCACCATATTAGTAGCTGCACTTGATGGAGTACTCGATATGTTTTGTTAATACTAGATTCTTTGTATTATTGAGCTGCTTCATAATCGATCTTTCTTGTCTTGTAGTCTCATAAATAGATAATATATTGTCATTTGCATACCAGCGTTGTGCTTGGTACATGTGTACCGATTCAATCTTTCTTGTCGTGTAGTCTCATAAATGTTTCAATCATTATCCTCTCTATCGCGGCTTAAAGCTTGTTACACGTGTCTCGATATGTTTTGAAACTCAAATACTCAATATATTTTGCTAATGCTAAAATTTTTTTCAATACTAGTATCAGCATTCTGTGTACAGATTCAATCTATCTTGTCGCCTCATAGAAATATAATTATCATCAATTGAATGGGGGCATAGGGCTTGCACACTTATAGTTATATGTTTTGAAAGTGAAGTACTCATATATTTTGTCTATAATAGAATCCTTTTTTTCCATATTAGTAGTTGAATTTCATGTTTTAGATTTAGACTTTCTTGTTCTGTAGCCTCATAAATGGGTCAATCAATTTCATTTGCATCGCGCCATAGAGCTTACTGCACGTATCATCGATCTTATTTGAGTGAGATCTACATGTTGTGAAAGAAAAGTATCGTACGAAGCCTCAAAAGTATTCTGGATTGAATTTGAATTGTTTTTGTTTCTTGTCTCTATGCTAATGATTTGATTGTCTCCATGTGCTCTTACTTAGTGAGATAGTGGGTTTACAAATAGTAGATGTTTATAGTATATGGTTAAGTTGTTAATTGCAGTTCTGCTTTCTTTCAGCTTCTTTTCTTGGTTAGTCACCGCTTCTTCTTTCTTCTTCAACTCACCTTTTAGGTGTTGCCACTTGCTTTTTATGCATTTCCATTTCCAAATCATTATCTGATAAAGAATGCTTGAGCTCATCGCATTGAGCTCTTACGGTTTCAAACTCCGACTGTAAGATTTAAATTTCTGTTTCTTTTTCATTCTTGACAAGCTTCATTGCTTGCAACTCTGCTGCTAGATACTCTGATTCTTTCCTCATTGATGATATTGTGCTCTCTAGTTGGTTTTTCTTCGTGTTTCAGGATTGTGATGCTAATATCTTTGTTTTCTTACAAAATCTTCATCAGATGCAATCTCATTATGGTTTTAACTCTTTCAATTTGTTGTGAAGCAACAAAATTAATGTGTATAGTTGTGGCCTATTTTCAGGTTCCACTTCAAGAACTAATATGCCTCCGGGAGTTGTTAGATGTATAAGCAATGTCTCTTCAGTTGCAAACAATTACACTTGTATTACACTAGAAGCATTAATAAATGCTCCCTCCCGAAAAAGTCAGCCACACCTCTATCCAAATAAACTCAATGGTGCTTTATGGTAAGTACATCTCTGTCCCGATAAGTTTACTAGGGTAAGTACACCAGAGAAGTTTACTATATTTCTTTGATTTTTTTTCTTTCAGGTTTGGTATTGATGATTCTGTGAAGAAATTTGTTCACACAACTTGGCAAGGTTACGACAATGGAGCTTGGAGTAGTTGGAAATTTGTTCCTCAAGAGAGGAAAGATAAATGGTGGCAAACTTTTGTGGTAAGTGTGTGTATTGGATAAGCGAACTACTTTCAGCCTCCATTTTTTAATAATTCACAGCTAGTTAGTTACTAATATCTTTTCTTTTTTAGCAAAACTACTACTGGGAAGATAAGTTTGATGATGTGGTTTACCAGCAATGGAAGAAACATACGCAAGAGACAATCTGTCAAAAAATCAGCAAGAAGAAGAGAGAAAATAAGAAACCATCTTACATAAATGATGATGATTGGACTCAGCTATTGGAGAATTAAGCAGCAGAACCAGCAATAAAGAGGAGCAAGGCAGCTGCTGAAAGTCGTATGTCTGACCCTAATGGAAAAGGAATGCACAAACATTGTGTAGGTCCTCGAAATTTTCTGAAAATTGAATATAATATGGTAAAGCTTCTTTTTATTTCCTTTATATCATATTATACAATCTATCATGTCATATCTTATTCTCTTTTGTTTTGACAGATGGTTAAGGCTGGTTCTAATGAACCACCACCTTACACAGATCTAGTACGAGAAACACATACACGCAAAGATGGAACGTTCATTGATTCTAGAGTTGAAACCATTGTACTTGAAGTAGAGGAAGTTGTTACACAACTGAAAGCTGAAGATGGATCCCCAAACGGTACAAGTCAAACAGTATCAACTGGTGCTACTCGTAACTTTCTAAACACGGAATATATTAAGGTACTCTTCTAGTTTTTTTGGAGCATTTGAAAGTTTTTGGGTTCAAGTATGTTGACGTGTTTAGTTCTGCTTTCCAAGGTCATTCTCCAATCTCCTTTCTATATGTGGATGTGCGGATGTGTGTAATTCTGCGTAGTTGTTGCTTGCTTTGATCTTAGCTTACTCCTTTTTTTTAAGATTGTTTTGTCGGTTTACATTAGATTTTAGATTCTGCCTTGACGCGGCATATTAGATATATAATCAAGTTTGATGTTGTTAAGTGTTGCTTTAATGTCAAACGAGAGGTGATTTCTATGTTAGGTGATCCAGAAGCTTTAACCTTTTTACACTTATTAGTTGTAGCTTCTGAAGTACAGTTCCAATTATTATTGTTCTTCCGGTTTGTTGATTTGCACTCATAATATTACTCTACTCATTTGTTATTATTTTTGGACAGCGTGGTTAGTCTTCTAGATAGCGTATATATGAGATAAGTAGTTTTCAGTTCTGAGATTTAGAGCCAAAGAAGTCAGTTCCTGCTTCTCTTAAACGTAGCCTTGACATGGACATGTGTTTATCTAGTCTGGAGGCTCACTCCGAATCTATCAATAACAATGTATAAACTCTCAAAACTGACATGATGACACTCAAAGAAGAAATGGGAGCATTGAAGAGTGAATTTAAAGTTGACATGTCTACAGTCAAATACGAGATGTTAGCAACAAGAGTTGCCTTGAATATGATCCTCCAAACACTCCAACAAACTTCTCATTGTGGTGCAGCCACAAACCTATGACTCAAGAATACCAATCTGATCTAGATAGGTGGTGTGCTTCTCTTTTATGAGTTCAATAATTGCTTATCTATTATAAACTTAGTCTTTTGAATGTGTAATAAGATCTTTTGGAATGTTTGATTAGTCTTCTGTAGGTTTTTTGGAACTAATTTTTTATTTATTATTTTTTAGAGATGCTAGCCACAGGAAGATAAGTGACACTCCGTGACAAAATTTAGTCATCCTATTGTCACTGTTTTATCGTGACACATTACCACGAGAAAAGTCGTGACTATAATGGCCACGTTACAGTCACGCGAAATTCATGGCTACTTTAACCACAAAATTGTCACAAAATATCTGTCACTCAAATAGCCATTGTGTTTTTACGTTACTATTTCGTGGCTACATGAGTCATGATTTTCTAGTGGATAAATTGTGACTATGTTATCACGAAAAATCACGGTAAAATTTAGTCACGATCCTATACACACGATTTTTTTTCGTGACTAACCGTGTGTATTTAATCATATAGCCACAAAATATTATGCTTACTCATGAATTATACTGTGTCTATAGTCTGTTTTTAACTAGTGTGAGGTCATCTTCAACCTAAGCTAAAATATAAATAATATTATGGTTTTTTTAACAACATGCAGGATTTTTATTTACAGAAGTTCAGTGTTTTTAGTCAACCAATAAATGTTCGTAGTTTTTATAGTTTTATTTATGTTTCTTTTGTAAACTAATTTTTCCTAAAAATACGAATTCATGCGTTCTTTTCTCTCTCTTTTCCGATCAACCTTACGGTGAGCGGTGTCGGTGCCTTCACCGTCACCGTCATCTTCACCTCCCGGCGGCTAAGTATTTGTAGGCTTTGTATATATCGCGTAAATTTCCGTAAGTAAATCCGACATATATAGTTCAGTATCTTCTTCGGCTAACTCCTAAAAGTAAGAATCCGAGAACAACACTGAAGCGGGAGAATTGGCTTCTCAGGGCTCGACACGTGGAGACATGTTCTAGAGGTACTCAATTTAGGCTTAGTTCAGATTGGGCCTATCTTCATTACAACCCATTCATTTGTGTTTTGTTATGTTTTTTGTCTGGCCCTGGCCCAATGTTTGAGAGTATATTTAGTTGGCCCATTAAGAGCAAAATGGGCTTCAAAATGGTGTTGCCACTAGAGAACTTACCGTATTTATAGTTGGCAAATCCGAATATATATATTTAACCTTTTCTCAGAATTTTGGTATAATTCTTTTGTCGTTTTTCTTAGATATCTATTTGAAGCAGTTTCTAAGGAGAGACGACTATGAATTTTAAGATTACAAACAAAAAAAACTAAGAGAAAGAAGTAAGGTCTTGTTCGTTTGCTGGTCGCTGGCGACCGCGACCATTGACCGCGACCAAAACATGTTCGTTTCGTAGTCGCTGGTTCAGCGACCGGTCGCCAGCGACCAGCGATTGCAATTTTTGATAGCTGTTTAAAATTCAAAATTACTAATTTACCCTTATTTTTAGTAAATTCACAAAAAAAACCCAGCGATCAGTCGCTGGTCGTGCGACCACTAAACGAACAACACAGGGACTGATCGCAGCGACTGTCAAACGAACAAAAAATAATTTTCTTGGTCGCAGTCGCTGGTCGCTGGTCGCTGGTCGCGGTCGCAGTCGCCAGCGACCAGCAAACGAACAAAGCTTAAGACAAATTTTTAGAATCTATGGCAGATCAACTCACTGGCGAACAGATCTCCGAGTTCAAGGAAGCTTTTAGCCTCTTTGAAAAAGACGGTGATGGTGAGTCTATCGCTTATATGCGTCTCTGCTCCTACTAGTATTTACTTTGCTGGATTTCCTTTTCCCATTTTCGTCTTCGATCGATCGGTCTTTATGAATATGTGTTCCTGAGTTGCTAATCGCTTCAGTTTTAGCCTTATCCTTCTCGCTCTGTGTGATGCAATCTTTGACCAAGTACTTTGTTTGGAATTTTTCATCGCTTTTCGTTCTTCAATTTGTTTTTTCCGTCTATGTTTTTCTCGATTAAGTTGCCTCCATCATCTCTTGCTTCGCTGATTTGTCATATTGGATCTGAGATTGTCTTTCTTTTTATACGTTTTGCCCTTCTGGATCTCTGTTTGATATTATAGAAGCGTGAATTTGTTAATTTGTGTTCACATTTTCATTGATTATGCTTGATAATGTTTGCTCGAGGTTTCTCTGTATCAATAAGAGTCTGTGACCTTTTAGTTGAAGTTATTAAGTACTTGAGTCTTTATTGAATCCTCCATAAGTTTTAATGTTTTCTCTTGATATGTCTGTCTTTGGCGGGTTGATACGTTTCAAAGTCTTGATCTACAAATTTTTCTCTTGATTTCCGAGTTGATAAAGGATTTGTACTCTTTGAACTTTAAGTTTGATTTCACACGAATAGAATTGTGATAAAAATATTTGGAAATCTTTCAAATGTGTCATGAGCTTATCCCTCAAAGTTGTACATCTTGTGAAGTTTCAGGTGCAGTTTTGTGTAGATTTGCTTTTCACTTTAAGAGAAGCAAAACAATATCAATGCTTGTTGCTTTCCCTTGTGAATGTTATTTAAGTGCTACATTCTGGACTCCAAATCTAATGCTCTCTGAACTTTGGTTACATAGGTTGCATCACAACCAAAGAACTGGGAACAATTATGCGTTCACTAGGACGAAACCCAACAGAAGCAGAGCTCCAAGACATGATCAATGAAGTTGATGCAGATGGAAATGTCACCATCGACTTTCCCGAGTTCCTGAACCTGATGGCTAAGAAGATGAAAGACACTGACTCAGAGGAAGAACTAAAAGAAGGGTTTTAAGAAGATGAAAGACACTGACTCAGACCAGAATGGTTTCATTTCTGCTGCTGAGCTACGCCATGTGATGATCAATCTCGGCGAGAAGCTAACTGATGAGGAAGTTGAAGAGATGATCCGTGAGGCTGATGTTGATGGAGATGGTCAAATCAACTATGAGGAGTTGTCAAAATTATGATGGCTAAGTGAATGAAGAAAAAAGGTTTGATGCTGATAACCTTTAATTATCTAGTACTGTTTTATTTAGGAGTTTAACCAATAACAACAGTTGCATGATTGGTGAAGAACTTTGGCTTTAAACATACTGCAACCATATTTGCTTTTTCTTTTTGTTATTGATTTCATGTGACATTGTGTGGTAATAGAAACCAAGTTGGTTCTAATGGCATTAAAAATTGGTTTTGAAATCGACATAAAAAAGAAGATTATTAAAAAGGCGTTTATTCGTCTATCCATTAACTACCGAAAGATGATTCGGATCCAAACATGCCAAATGTGTGTCCCAACAAAATCTTGATTTTTATAAGGCAGTCACAAAACTGTTTTGGTATAAAGTGTCTCTTCTTTTGTCAACACAGTATAAAGTGCTTTACAAATATTGTTAATTATTTGGATTCGATTATTGACTCAAACAAAAATTATTTGGATTCGAAGTTAAAATTTGATGCTGGACAAACAACAAAACGACACATGTAAAGCACGAGGTTTGGTATTTCTGTCATTGGCTTGGGATAATTTGGCGTGTGGGATTGACGAATATATCTACTTCAAGTCAAGTTTCTTTTCTTTTTTTGCTGAGAATTTCTTTTTCTTTCCCAAGAAATCCTTTTCCACAGGTATTATCGATACAACATTCAAAAATTGGTGTTAAGGGGTTTTTGAACTAGAAAATTAATAAGCAACTAATGTTAAGAAAGTGAAGAATACTCTAAACACCTAAGACAATGTTCAAATGGGGCTAAGTCTAGATAGAAGAGTATAATATTTGTTTGCGATTTTATTGGATCTTATCATAGGGGAGAGAGAGAGTTTGATTTATGATGTTTAAATGACTACAAAACTTTTGCAGAGTTATATAATTTTGTACTTTTTATATTTTTTTAATCAAAACTTTATACGTATTCTCACATATTATTACATTTTTCAGAATGTAAAATTGTAGAATCTTGTGAATAGAATTTTGTATATTTTGTATAGTTATGTAATATTGTCTTGCTTTTTAATTCTAGTTAACCATTATCAAACCGATAGCAGAATAAGATCTGTTCCGGAAGGTCAGCAGAAATATGAACCGATTTGATTTGTCCAAACCGAACCAAAATTTTGAAAAATTAGGTCGGATATTAAATTAGTAATCGGGGTACTTCGGAACACATGTAAAATAGAATTTGATTAGTTAATCGGGTCAGTTCGGTTACACTAACTGATCGGGTATCCGAATGGTAAAAGATTAAACCTAAAAATATAAAGATTAAACTGATTGAGTATTCGTTGCATGTTTTTTTTTTTGCTAAAAAGTCCATTTTTGGATTTTTTTTTTAGTCGGATTGGTTGGGCAATAATTTTTACTATCCAAACTACCCGATGCCCGATCCGATCCAAATTTCTTTTAATTTCGATTACTTTCGAAACAACGTGAAAATTTGTTAAGTACTCAAACTTTATTAACCGATCTGATCCGAACCAAAATAATCTCTGAGGCCTAGAGTCTAGTTTCACCGTCATATTTATCATAGTATTATACATATCAATTTGAAAAAAATACATCATTGCTCTGTATTGGAAATTAAATAGCGCATTATTGGAAAGGAAAAATAATAAAATGTATAATAATATGTAGAAAATAATGTTATTATAATGCAGTAATTAAAAAATAATTATATTTTTTTCTGTCAACAAATAATCTTTGTATGAGCAAGGTTTAATACATAGTCTAAGTTATGCAATTGGAACATGATGAAATCTAAATTCAGCTCATCATATTTAGCTAAATCAGAAAACACTTGACAAAGGCAATATATATGAATTATATCAACAATTAAGTAAGATAAAAAATGACTGTCCAAAAGTATTGAAAATTCATATTTGTATGACCATGATGGACTCATATAGTGAGAGAGAAAATAAATAGATAGAAAAAAAGAATATATATACTGGTAGTAGAGACCACTTGTCCTGTTTTGTTATTGGTAAAAGAGAGATGCAATTTGAAGCACAAATTGTGGAGTAATAATATTAAAGAAGATGCCTCCAACTCACGCAACTTTGACGCGTTTTCAAAAACATTAATAAAAACGCGTTATTACGTCACTCTCTTTTTCTTTTCCCTTTTATATAGATCCTTTACAAAGCATCCTCTTCTCCACACACACTCGCCGTTTTTTCTTCTTCTCTCTCGATTCTCAGTGTAACAATGTCTTCGAAGAACGCAGTTGTTCGTAGCTGCTTAGGTTCCATGGACGATATCCATAAAGTGTTTCAACGGTTCGACAAAAACGGTGACGGTAAAATCTCCGTCGACGAGTTAAAAGATGTGATCCGTGCGCTTAGTCCTTCATCAACACCGGAAGAGATAGTAACGATGATGAAACAGTTCGATCTCGACGGAAACGGATTCATCGATATGGATGAATTCGTTTCTCTTTTCCAAATCGGCATTGGAGGAGGAGGAAACAATCGCAACGATGGTAACGATCTGAAGGAAGCGTTTGAGCTTTACGATCTAGATGGTAATGGACGCATCTCAGCGAAAGAGCTTCATTCGGTGATGAAGAATCTGGGTGAGAAATGTTCTGTTCAGGATTGTAAGAAGATGATTAGCAAAGTTGATACTGATGGTGATGGTTGCGTTAATTTTGAAGAGTTTAAGCGGATGATGAACAACAATTGAGATTCAGATTTCCAATTTCCAATTTCAATCGTATTAGCATTAATAAATCACTTTTAACTAGATAATATGTAAATAGCCGAAGATTAGAAACTTTGGATTTATTTCTATGCCGATTTTGGCTTTTACATGGTTTTTGCCATAAACCCTAGATATTTAATTCGCAAATCTTCCAGATGCTTCCTATGTTGTGATGATCATCATTTGATCATAACTACAATGTGTTGCTTCATTTTAATTACTCTTTAATATAACTCATCTTTATATTCAAATCATGTTGTCAAAATAAAATAATAACGAAACTCCAGATAGTCATAATAGTGTTATGATTCATCACAACAATCACATTTTTTAGGACCAACTGCATAATCAGTTATATATTATCAACTTCTTAGTTCGGGCTCGATACGAATTTTGGGCTTTATGAGCCCATCTTGATTTAAACGCATCAAATTTTTTCATTAGGCCCATTACGACCTTGAAGCATTGAACTTCCGGGCTTCATCGGGCATAACTTGTTTTGTTATAACCGAAAGAAATCGATAATGAAACAGAGTACATAACTGAGATACGTATAAGCTTCGATTGAGTCTTTGAATAAAAGTAGTTGATACATGAAACTGAGATTTTCCCATGCTCTGAGACCAGCCTTTGCTTAAGAAATCTTAGTACTTCACCAAGAAGAAGAGAGAGATCATCAAATCTACACAATTCACGCTAATGGTATTTCTAGAGAGACCATATAGGGTATTATATGTTTTTGAATCTACATAAAACTGAAGAAATTTAAAAATTATTAAGACTTTAATATTACTGAATAAAGAATTTTCAAAACTCTACTGAATTTTGGCGTTATTAGTTTATATATTTGAAAAAGTGTTCTAAAATCTTTAAGAAAGTCTAGAGTTATTGGTTTCATCATTTCATAAAATCTATAAAAGTTTTCTGATATTGGTTTGTTATGAAAGAATCTCATATAGTCACTGAATTAAAATATTATGTTATTCATTTGTTGATTTTATATTTATTCCTTTACAATATACAATTTTCAAAAGTATTGCATGTAGATGAGAGATTTTCAAAAAGTCTTTCACTATGACTAAAAATATATTTAAAAATTCTTAAAAATAGAAAAATCAAAAATAATAATCTGATAAAAATAATAGTAATAAGAATAAAATAATTACTAATAAAATTTGACATATCTTCAAGTTTGAAAAAATAACGGTACAATTTATGATTCTTGTTAAATACAATTGATCAAATTTATATTAAAAAAACACTATTAAATATATTTAACATTTTACATATATTTTATATGTGAAAACTATAAAAGATATTTAATATATAATATTTTGAATATATGTTGTATTATAGATGTAAGAATTTTTAAGAATATTTTAATATTTTACAGAAAACTTTGAAAATTTTAAGGCAAAACTCGTTAAAAAATTTTAGATAGTCTTTAAAACTATGGAAAATATAAAAAACTTAAAAATCTTCATTATTTTTATGTTACAAAAACTTTTCTAGAATATAGATCTATTACCACTTCCTTAGTGTTAAACTTACACTTCACATGAACTTGTAATGAAAAAGACAAACCAAATACTAATAACTAAATGAGGTCATTACAGAAGCCAGTTTGAGTTTTATTTCATTGCCCATAGTTCTAGGCTGCTAGCTGGTGGTAACTATATGCACAAGGGGACTAACAATCAGATCAACTCAACATGAAATGACCTAAATACCCCTCGCACCGGGTATATCAACCCACTCAATTTGTATCTCAACCTCTCCACGCTCTACGTTCTGGAGTCTAAGGAACATATTCTGAACCAGCTTGCCTTGGTTCCACACAATGTGACTCTCTTCAGAGAAACAGTTTTCTCTGTTTGGTTGTACTTTCATTATAATGGTCCCATTCGGTAACTCACCTGTGATCTGAGGTCGGCATTTCACAGCTTCAAGATATGTACCAATGTGAAACTCTGCCTCTCCCATTTTGTCATCAGCCGAGAACAAGTCCTTGTCGTAAACAGTCTGTACAAACCAAGAATGCTTCATTACAACAATGAAACCTCTCAGCTAAATAAAAGTGTTAAGGATCACTTACGATTTTGATGGGGAGAGTTGGATCATTCACAGAAAGAGTCAAATCCTCGTTCCATTCTGGATCTACACTATGCTTTATCACTCGAGTTTTCAGCTTCTGCATACAACAATAAAATCAAAATTTAGACAAATTAAGGACTATTTCATAAGTCTTTTCATCATTTAGATCGCTTAATATAGATTAATATGAAAGATTTTGTTTTTATTAAATAAAGATTTAGAGAAACATTCTTTCTTTTTTTCCATTTTCTGGATTACACATTGACTATTAATTTATAATATGAATGTTTTTAAGGAAAATAAACAAGTCTTAATTTCTTTTATTTAATAAATTTTTTTAAGGAAAATAAAGTTGAAATTTTTTTGTATTGATGATAAATAAATGTTTATTTAAATTAATTATTCTAGTAATTAAATAAAATTGTACATTTCATAATGTATCTCAATCAGTAGGTTAACAAAAATTCATGAAAATCACATATCCAAACTAGAAAAGGTTCCACATAAAAAGAACAAAGAGAAGAAGCAAAAGTTTTCGTTTCCGTTCTCAACAAATAATACAGATATCGACAATACTCGATAACATGTGCAAAGGACCACAAATATGAATATTATCATTATTTTTTTTTTTGATAAGTTTTTTTTGTCGTCAAAATGGACTTGTAAACTAATTATCAATCATACATAAGTCAAAAGAAATTTAGATTCAAAGATTTCACATTAGCTTGTAAAATTAGGTCAAAATTTGAAATGTTAACCCAGCAAAACAGCTTGGAACCCAAATCTCAAATTAAAATCTCTGTTCTTAGTTTGGAGATGTAAACATGAAGATCAATCAATCTACTATCAAAGCTCGTTTAAGCAATCGTTAAATAGATCTCAATCGATGAGATTTCAAAAGAAGCAGATGATAAAACCAAAGAAACAAAAATCGAAGAGAATGATGAGTTTATTTGAATGACCTGTCTGCCGGATTGAACGATAACGTAAGGATCGCTACTGTTGGTATCTCTAATGGCGAGATTCACGCCTCTCTTCACATGAATCTTGAGAAGTCCCATTAGATTCTCCATTTTTGTGGTCTTTTAGGGTCGAAAATGGCTTTGCGAGTTCGAGTGGCTATGAGTTGGAATTCGTAACGCTTTTGATGACGTTTTCTCTCAATTTATTGAGATTTTGGAATTAATGTTTTATTGCAATTATGCTTACTTCGAGGAGCCACCTCTGTCTTTTTCATTTTTCTTTTTTTTGTCAATTATATTTTTTCGGTCACAGACGAACAGCTATCTCTGTGTTTGTATCGACTATATGATTAAAAATGATTATCCGTGTTCCAAACTTCAAATAGAAGATTCATTTAATCTACAATGGAAATTATTATACGATAACAGTATAGAAATATATAATACAAAGGGAAATATAGGGAGATTTATTTCCTACTATCTATTGATTTCTTTTGAATCAATAAATATATATAATTTAATTGACTTTTGGTTTTTGAATAAATAAAAAATAAATATAGAATCCATTATTAATACAGAATCATTGGTCCAACATTCTAAATTCTTACTGGATTTCCATTTTTTTCGTCCCTTTTTGTTAGGGTTTGTAAGGTTTTGGGGTTTTCGTTAGAGTTGTTTCCGATGCGTTTCATTATTTTCTAGGTGATGTGTTCTAATTTTGTTCTTACTTTCCTCCTCATCCTATTGATTTCATGTGTTCTTTTGAATTCATGTGTGTCGAGTATTTCTTGCTTTCATGTTCGCAAGACCAAGTTTACCATAGATGTGACTGCAAACCTTGGTACTTGCAGCTTTGGTGAAGATGTCCGCTAATTGATCTTCACTTGGTGTGTAACATGGAAGAACAACCCCGTCTTCCATACGTTCTCGAACCTTGTGACAATCCACTTCCATATGCTTTGTCCTTTCGTGAAAAACTGGATTATATGCTATATGAATCGCAGTATGGTTGTCACAATGCATCAGAGTTGGTCCCTTTGCTTCTTGGCCTAAGTCTTTAAGGAGAGATCTCAGCCACACTAATTCATCGGTCATCCTTCTCATAGCCCTATACTCCGCCTCGGCACTAGAGCATGCCACCACCTTTTGCTTCTTTGTCTTCCAAGTTACTAGGTTGCCTCCAACAAATGTACAATACCCTGTGGTAGATTTCTTATCATTCCGATCTCCGACCCAATCCGCATCACAATACCGCACAATGTCCGAGCTTTTATTTCTTCCCATCCAAATTCCTTGGTCTGAGCTACCTTTGATGTATTTGAGGATCCGTTCCACCATTGTCCAATGAAATTTTGTCGGGGCATGCTTGTGTTGGCTAACTTGATTAACTGCAAAACACAAGTCAGGCCGAGATATAGTAA
Organism: Lepidium sativum; assembly: GCA_023374145.1. Lineage (NCBI taxonomy): Eukaryota > Viridiplantae > Streptophyta > Magnoliopsida > Brassicales > Brassicaceae > Lepidium > Lepidium sativum. The sequence goes on from JAKUCM010003551.1 coordinate 59,606, forward strand.
GGTATATTAACTTACCGACAAGTCTCCGATATAGTTGGGCATCCGCAAATGCTTCATCATCCTTTTCCCCCTTTCGGTTGACCCTGTAGCTTTCCTTAAGAGGTGTCTTGACCAGTTTGCATTCGGTCATGCCTGTCTCATTAAGCAAATCAAGCATGTATTTCCTTTGAGAGAGAAATAAGCCTTCCGAAGATCGACAAATTTCAATCCCTAGGAATTACCTTAATTCCCCAAGATCCTTAATGTCAAAAACAGATTTAAGATAGAGATTGATGGCCTTGATGTCTTCCTTATCATCTCCGGAGATGGTAAGATCATCGACATAAATCAATACCACCACAATACCTTGGGAACTTGTCAAGGTAAAAAGCGTGTGATCGGCTTCAGATTTCTTGAACCCACGATCTCGGAGGGTAAAGCTCGGCTTATGGTACCAAGCTCTAGGAGATTGCTTCAAGCCGTAAATCGCTTTTTCGAAGCCTTAGAACCTTCCCGGGAGTAGCTTTGGTTTCTAGACCGGGAGGTGGAATCATGTATACTTCCTCATCAAGTCTCCTTGAAGGAAGACATTTTTCACATCCATCTGCCACAATTCCCAAGATAAGTTAGTAGCTAAAGAAAGAATGACCCTTACCATATGGAGTTTGGCCACCGGGGCGAATGTATCGGTATAGTCAAACCCATAAGTTTGGGTGAAGCTTCGGGCAACGAGTCTTGCTTTGTATCTCTCAACTGTGCCATCACTCTTGTATTGGATGGTGAACACACACTTAGAGGTCACGACATTGCTTGGATTTCCCGGGGGCAAAGCCGTTTCTACCTTTACATTGCTTGGATTTCATCATCAACTGCAGCCACCCATTCCTTGATTTCTTTAGCCTCATTGTAGCTTTGATGGACCTGCTCCTTCTCAATCTTACCAAGGAAGGCTTGAAAGTGGGAAGGTATGAGGTCAACCGAAAACCCCTTCAGAATCGGATGAGCCACAGCTTGATTGTTGTAATATACCCTTGTGTTGCGAGTACGGGTGCTTCTCCGGAGTGGTTGGGCTGTTGGTTTCACTATAGGAGCAGCCAATTCAGGTCCAGGAGGAAAGTACTCCGGATCGGCATCATTTGCCGGTCTTGGGGAGTTACGAGCATTCGAGGCGTCTGGGACCCGAGACGTTACACCCGGGGAATTTGAATCCCGAGATATACTGCTATTTGTAGATGTACTAGGGGTTGTGAAGAGGGATCCGACACTCCTAGACGATCAAGAAGAAATTTGAGGCTTGCAGCCCTATCGATGGCTGGTTCGGATAGGTCTTGTAGGTCCTCCCAATTCCGTTTGTCATAGAATCTTTGACTTTCAATGAACTTCAGATCCCGGGACACAAGAACCCTCCTAGTTTCCGGATCATAGCATTTATATCCTTTTTAGGTGGAAGAATAGCCAAAGAACATACACTTTGTGCTTTTAGCCTCAAATTTGTTCTGAAGTTCTCCGGGCACTAAGACAAAACAAACACAACCAAACACTCGTAAGTGGTTCAACGGAGGTTCGGTTTTGTTTAGTACCTTTTATGGAGATGCATCTTGAAGTATTTTTGTTGGAGTCCGATTAATGAGGTAGCAAGCCGTCATGACCACGTCTCCCCAAAATCTTCTAGGGACATTCATGTGGAACATAATGGATCTTGTAACTTCCATTAGGTGTCTGTTTTTCCTTTCCGCAACCCCATTTTGTTGTGGGTTATATGGACAACTTGTTTGATGTAGGATCCCTTGCTTAGTTAAGTGCTCTTGGAATGAGTTACTCATGTATTCTCCTCCATTATCCGTTCTTAGTACCTTCAATTTTGAGTTGAAATGATTAGATATATAGTTCTCAAAGTTTTTAAAGGCATCAAAGACTCTATCTTCTGATGACATAAGGGTTATCCATGTATGACTCTATTTTGACTTTTCATCTACGAATGTTACAAAATATTTATGGTGATCTCTAGGGGATCAAAGGGAAGTCCAAACATCCGAATGCACAAGGTCAAAAAAAAATTCATAGATAGTAGATGATATAGGATAAACCGATTTGCAATGTTTTCCCAAAATGCAAGCTTCACAATCGATATTGTCAAACACAAAATTAGGTAACATAAGTCTTATAGCACGAAAATGAGGATGTCCAACTCTAACATGCCAAACAAGATTACTAGGGCTACCAACAGCCGAATTAGAAACAGCCGACCTATTGCTAGTAAACCGAGATAAAATCTTAGGGTCTTTAAGGACATAGAGTCCGTTTTTCACTTTTCTTTGTCCGAGCAAGCTTCCGGTCTCAATATCCTGAAATTTCACATCATTAAGTCCAAATATAACATATCAATTCAAGTCCATAACAACCCTTCTAACCGATAAGAGATTCGAGGTAAATTCCGATAAATAGAAGGCTCTAGACTTTTTACCAAACAAGTCTTAATTTCCTACTCCACTAACCGATATCATATTATCATTTGCTATTACAACACTTCCTACAACTGGCTCTATATTGCAAACAAGATCCTTATCACTAATCATATGGTGAGAGGCTCCCGAGTCAATAACAAGCTGTTTAAATAAAGTTTAAGTGTAATAGCAAATACTGGAATCCCTTAAGGATTTAAGGGATTTTATTAGAGCATCAAGGTCTGATCTCTTCATAGTGTCTCCACTAAATGAGGAAGAGGCTGCAGATGGGCGTTCTTGTTCCTTTGAGGAGGAACCAAGCATTGCACCGGATATGGACCCATATTCCTCTGAGGCTCCATCAGACACATTGGCTTTGGAGTCCTTGAACTTCACAGGTTTGAGATGGGGATGAAGAAGCCAGCACTTTTCCTTTGAGTGACCTTTCTTCTTGTAGTGGTCACAAAAACTTCTTCCTATCCTCAAATCTACCCTTGAGCCTTGTTTGCCGAAAAGAAAGTCCCAAATCCCCTATTCTTCTCGAACAAGTCAATGGAACCATGATTTTTTTTGGATTTGAGAGCATACATCTTCAAGGGATGGAAGAGACATCGAGCAGCAGCAAACCTTAAGATGTGTTTTACTAGATCATTGTAGTTAGGGTTAAGGTTCATCAAGAGCCCGAAAACCTTATGTTCTTCGTTTCTTTCTTTGACAACTTTCAGATCTATGGACATTGGCCTTAGCATATCCAATTCAGCCCACAAATCTGAACTTTCCAAAGTATTCCGCGAACTATATTTCCTCTTGGAGAAGGTTTGCAAGAGCTTTCTTTACCTCAAACACTCTTGTCAAGTTTGAGACGTTTCCATATACCTTTTTCAAGGTATCCCATAGATCCCTAGCCGTTTCACAATATGAATATGCTTCAAGGATTGGAGGATCTAAGGAGCTTTGAATGCTGGATTTGACCGCCTGATCAGTTTGGAACCATTCATCATCCTGATCAAGATATTATTAATCTTTACGTCACTTGAAAGAGAATCCCTTGGTGGTCTATCCTTCACGATATGGCTCCAAAAAGCTCTTCTTGTGCATATTTTTGTCTTCAAGGTTCTGGCCCAAAGAAGGTAGTTAACCCATTTTAGAGTCACATAAACAATATGTGATTTTCCATGGTTGAAATTCATAGCAACCGAGAAAAAAAAAACAGATCTAGAAAGATTTCAGAATTTTTGTTGAGAAAGATCGAGACTTTGACTTGATTATACACCAAAGATTGAAGCTTTAGGTGTTTTTAGGGTCAAAGACGATTTTCTTCCTTCAGTTTCGAGCTTTTGTCCGTACAATAATGGAGATTTGCACGAAACAACCGAGAAAAACAGAGATTTGGTAGAAAAGACAGATTTTGAACCGAGAAAAACTCTTAAGAATCGAAGAAAGGTCTGATACCATGTAAGAATTTCGACTAAAAGTATGGAATTATTGGAGAATTAAAGAGAGAAATCGAGTGTAAAGAGATTGAATCTCCATCGTTTTTCATTGATAAACATTAGAGGGGTTACATCGTTTTTATAGAATAAAAGATACAAGAAAGAGAAATGAAAGTGGTCCCAACAAATGTGAGGACCACTTTGGGACCACCTTTGTCTTCTTGTCCCAACGGTCAAAAAGTGTCCCTATCATGGATTGGGACCACTTCTTTTTCCTCTTTTTACCAACGGCTTTCTTTGGCCCTTTTGAACGAACCTCTTCCTTGGTGACCCTATTTTTGCACAAACTTTATCATTTGCCTCTTATTTTTCACTTTATTTTCTTCGGCCCTCTTTTTGCACAAATATTACTTGGTCAAGATAGACTTGACTAATAAGATCTTTAGCCAATTGTTCACTTCTTGTTGACTTGTATATTTTTTGTAGACTTTTTTGGGGGTCATTTTAAACTATTTTATTACAAATAATAGGGCAATTTCTTAACTGAATCTCAAATTCGTGGAAACTCTCTAACCAAAACATATCACAACAACATTATTTTTAAAATATGAAGATGAAGAGAAATGTTGCTAGAGAACCAACCACAAAAAATTATTTATCGAAGGAGATTTTATAGAGTCGTCGTGATAAACAAATATTTTTTCTAAAATAAGTTTTTAGATATTTTCAATATACAGAAATCTTTTTGTAGATAAAACTTTGATATATTCTCTTTTGCCAATCATTAAACGATTTAGTAACACTAGTTTCTTTTTTTTTGTCGAAGTAATACACTAGTTAAGTTGAATTATTAATATCATTTTAATATATTCAATTGTAAGACTGAACGTGAGATCCACTTGCGAATTCACTATTCTGATATTATATAAAATATATGGTTGAGAAATAAAAAAAATGTTACACTAAAAAAAACATCATTTGTTAAATTCTTAATTAAAGGGTCGCTGAAAAGTTTGAGAAATTTTTTTTCCAACATATAAATTAAAGTATCAATTTAGAAGTTTAAGGACTCCAAATTATTATATTTTTATAAAAAAGAACTTTTATAAGATCTTATTGGTATTGGTAGAATTCTTGAGATTTTTAAATTAGAAAAGGATATTTATGTTGGGTTGGTAATGAGAGTAGTCAATGACTCCGTGGTATCAGATTGACCAAAACATCCATTTTTTTGTCGACACAAAAATATTGATAAAATCGAGACCAAGAAGTGAAGAAAGAGTTATAACACCAATTCATTAGCTGATTTTTTAATAGAATGAGTGAGATCATTAATTTTATGATTTAGAGATTTCGGGATTACATGAAAGCAAAAAGTACGAAAAAAGAGATTTCAATCTGATAAAATTCTCCAGATAAGGTTAGAAGGTCGACCACTCTTCTAGATATAACATAATCTTCATCACGTCCATATAATCCGAAACTAGCTCCACTTCTAAAATCTGGAGCAAAATCAGAGATAGCATAACCCAAAGTAAAGTTTCCACCTCCGAATGCAATACTAAAATACTCATTCTTATTCGATGTGCTCCCATACATCCACCGGCTACAAAATCTGGAAAGCAAACCAGCCAATCCCTGAGTGAAGTTCTAAACTTTTCCATAAACCATCAACAAAGCATTTGTAGCCCATAAATGTTGGGTTTGCGATTAGATACCTTTTGCCATATCGTGGCTAAGAAAATTGATCCTAGTTGGCTAGCTTGACAATTGGGGCGCCTAGCATTCAACCATTCCAAGACATCTTGCTTCGCTTGTGATAACAAATCAAATGGATCTTTGCTCCTTCCCGAAAAGCAACTATCGTTTCTCACTTTCTGGATGTGCCAAATCAGTCGGGAAAATTTTGATGTCCATTGAACCGGGGATTCACCAAAAAAGATAGTCAAGATTATACTATATTGAGTAGCATGGGATAATCTCTATGGGAGATGGGATAAACGATAGTGTCAGAGTTTGAACTACCGAGGGACACTCAAAAAAGACATGATTAATTGCATCCTCCTCTGTCTATTATATTTGGAATTACAGTTGATTCCCTATTCAGGTTTTTCTTTACTGTAGTACATCCTCATACCGCTTGCCATATAAAGTGGCTTCTTTTATTTGGGTTATCCATATTCAAATTTTATATTTTAAAGCCCAAAAATTTGGTCCTTGTCTACCAATTTCAAGCAGGGAAATTTTCTCCTTAGTAGTATATCCATATTTTACTGTGTAACAATCAGTGTTTGTGCAATACCAACTCCAATAATCTGATTATACCCTTCTTAAAATAGAGATTCCGATTATTAACTGAACATCAGTTGAGATAAAATATTGTCTTAGTAAAATCTCGTGCCATGATCTGGTCTGTGAATCAATGAATTGGTCAATAGTAAGATTTGGATATAAATTTTGATTTATACCGCTTGTCGCTCTCGGGGTGAATATCACAAATCCATGGATCTCTCCAGAGAGTAGTAGATCTTTAATCACCAATCTTTTTAATTTACCCTTTATTAACAAGCGTCCGAGCTAAAATAATGCTTCTCCAACCGAAAGAAGGGTTTGAATTTGTTTTTGCAGTTATCATGCATTGATTTTTATAATATCGACCTTGCATGACTTGGACAAATAATGAATCTGGATAAACGATAAATCTCCAAACTTGTTTTGCCATGAGTGCTGAATTGATCTCCTCCAAGACTCAGAAGCCTTATTCGCCTTCTATTTTTGTTCGACAAATTTTTTTCCTTTTCATCTAGTGAATTCCCTTTGATGTTTTAGAGTTCTACCATCAAATGTTCGCTATAGTTGTATTTAATTTTATCACTATAGTTTTGGATAATCTATAACATGACATGACATAAGTTGGCAATGCCGCCAGAACCAATTTCACTAGAACTTCCTTGACACCTTCGGTAGGAATTTTGAAAACCAACTATTGATTTCTTTCCTAAAATGTTTCTCAGACATAAGCCAAAACCTTGTTTTTTGTTCCTGCAATGTTCTTTGGAAGATTGTTACAAGATCCAATGCCACGCATTTGATGAATCCTCAAAATTATGTGGATCATATTCTTCTCATTATATGAGAAAAAGTGACCAAATTGTATTGAAGATTTGCTAAAATTAATTTGCTGACCTGATATTCTTTCATAATCATTTAGAATTTTAATAATGTGACTAGCTTCTTCGTAGTTTCTTTACAGAAAAATAGTATCATCGGCAAATAATAAATGTGAGATATTTGAGATTGCTCTCGTAGTAGGGATATGCGAGATAAGCTTATCATGTTATGCTTTTTTCAATTTTGAAATTAGAACTTCTGTACATAATCTATAAGAAATTCATGTCTTAGTTGAATAGTTTATTGTACATAAAACGTGGAAGTCATTATACCTTCTCATCAAAGATCAATATGTTGACACACGAATTTTCTATTTTTTGACATTACAGAGAAATGAAAAGTATCTATATTTAATTTAATGAGAATTTGAGAGGGTAATATTTTAGTAGGTAACTATGATAACTTGGAATAGCCAAATAATCTATTTATTTATAAGACCACAATAATGAGGGTTAAATCTCTTGGTCTAAAAATAATGTAGTGGATAAATTTACCCTAACTTTCATTAAGTATACAATTATGACCTTGCACATATTGAATGAGGGAATATGAAGAGATATTATCAATTATTTAAATAAGTAGAAATGATCTATCTATGACATCTAGAGGGTCTCATCTCTAGTTGTGTGGGGCTGATAAATTAAAATTTCACTTTTTGTGAGGTATAATTTTTTTTACGTTCTTTTAAACACATAATTGGTTTTTCTTGCCTTTCGTAGTACGAAAGTAATCAATTACGTGCAAGTTTGACCTAAGAAATACCGTGAAAGAAGCCGCTATTGTGAGGTTTCTGGTTTGGTTTGTGAGCAAATTGCAAGGTCTGAGTGATTTTTTTCGTGGTAACAGAGTACGGTGTATTGAGTTGACCTCATACTTTTCCGAAAACGGTTTTGTTTGTATGAAGAGTTTTCCCGGGAATTTTGAAACTGATTTACATATAATATCTATTGATGATGATAAGCCATTTAAACTTCGATTTGCTCCTTCAAAAAGTGCATTGGAGAGGAATAGGTGTAGCATTAAATACTGCATGCAAAAAGAGCATCATGTCAATTGTGAGGATATGCGTTATGTGAAGATCGATTGCGATTGTAATTTATTTTTGATTCAGAAGAGGACTATGTTAGACGAGAGAAGATTTTACAGAATCATCAAAGCTTTCTCTCATTCAATCGTAATCTCACCAAAGTTTGTTACATCCATATATCTAAGAAGAAAAATAAAACAATAGAGTAAACCGAAAGAGATAAAAGAGATAACTGGGACAATAGATCATTCAGTTAACATAATACTAAATCGATCATATCTTAATACCCCTCCTCAAGATGGCATTGTGATTAAATCAATGACATCTTGCTTTTTAGATCATGAAAGAAACCTGGAGGAAGAGTTTTGGTGAAGGAATCAGCTATCTGATTGTTGGAGCGAACGTGAAGGGTCTTTATTAGGCTATTGGTGACTGCTTCCTTAACCGTATGACAGTCTAATTTCACGTGCGTAGTCCTCTCATGGAAAACTGCATTGTTTGCGATGTGGATTGATGCAGTTGAGTCACAGTAGAAATGAACCAACTTAAGTTGAGGAGCTTCAAATTCCTTGAGAAGTTTGACAAGCCAAGAGACTCCATTCACTCCATAGTGCATTGCCATGTATTCTGCTTCTACCGAGGATGAGGACACCGTCTCCTATTTCTTAGATTTCCAAGAGATAAGAGAAGGACCCAGGAACATGCAGTAGCCCGAGGTTGATCATCTTGTGTCTGAATATGAGGCCCAATCTGGCTCGGTCAAAGCTTTCAGTACTAAGTCATTGTCTTTTGAATAAAATAAACTGAGCCCAATGGAGTTCTTCAAGTATCTCAGGACGTTATATACAGCTTGAAGATGAGATTGTTCTGGAGCAGAGCAGAACTGGCACAATTTGTTGACGGCAAAGGTAATGTCTGGACGAGTTATGGTGAGATACATAAGGCGTCCCACAAGCCTTCTGTACTCTATTGGGTCATGCAGAGACTCTCATTATTGTCAAGTTTAAGCTTTAGACTCGGGTCCAATGGTATACTGCAAGGTTTGCAATCTAAGAAACCAATGTCTTTTAGTATATCCAAAGTGTATTTCCGTTGACATATGGAGATGCGAGCAGCAGATCTTGCAATTTCTATGCCTAAAAAATACCTTAAAGAGCCAAGATCACGTAGCTTAAACAACTTTGTAAAATATTTTTGAGAGAGTCAACAACATTATCATTGTTAGAGGAAATAATAATATCGTCTACGTATACTAAAATGGCAATGTATTCCCCTCCTATGTTTCTGACAAAGAGTGTATGGTCACATTGAGATTTTCTCAAATTTATTCTAAGAAAGACTTCACTAAACTTTAAGAACCATTGCCTAGATGCTTGCTTAAGGGCATAAATGGATTTATTCAAATTACAAACTGCATTAGGAGGTAAAGCAGAACCTGATTTTGGAGTGTAATCTGGTGGGAGAGACATGTAAATCTCCTCTGTGAGATCACCATTTAGCAACACATTAGAGATGTCCAATTGATGCAAGCTCCACTTCTTGGCAGCTGCAACAGACAGGAGAGTCTTCACTGTTGTCATCTTGGCCACATGGGAAAAAGTATCGACAAAATCGATTCCTGGTTGTTGAGTATATCCTTTGGCGACCAATCTGGCTTTGTGACATTGTAGACTTCCATCTGCTCTTAGCTTCGTTTTGTATACTCACTTGAAGCCAATGGCTCGTTTGTCTTGTGGTAATGGCATTATGTCATAAGTGGCAACATCTTCCAGATACTTGAGCTCTTCATTCATTGCAGAGAGCCATTCATTGTACTTCTTTGCTTCTGAGAAAGCAGATGGAAGCATTTTTATCCTTATTCGATTGGATTTAGTTTTTTTTGTCAACGGCAGATTATATTGGGCCACAACTGACCGGCCCAATAACCAAATTTCTACCTAATGTAGGTATGATGACTCGATCCCGGGTTATACAAATGCGCTGCCTTAAGTGGACTTACCGCCTGCCACTAGATTACATGCCATTTGCGATTGGATTTAGTTCAGAAAAAGTATTTTTATCTGAAATTTTTTGTAAGAAAAAAGAAAAATAAATGTAATGAACATCTTTGAATTTTTTGGATTTTTTGACAAAACATTTAAACTAAAAATAGTTTTATTACAAAAGCCAGTCTGATATTGCACACTCGTATTTCGAGTTTCTAACCATATACACATTGGATTAAAGATCGGACCGGATATGATCAAATATGATAGACCTATATACCCTTTGCACTAGAGACATCGATCCACTCAAGCTGTAACTCAACCTCTCCGCACTCAACGTTTTTGAGTCGAAGGAACATATTCTGAACAATCTTGCCTTGGTTCCACACAATATGACTCTCTTCAGAGAAACAGTTTTTTCTGCTTGGTTGTATTTTCATTATAACAGTCCCATTAGGTAATCCTCCTTGAAGCTGATGTTGGAACTTCAAGGCTTCAAGATATGGACCAATGTGAAACTCAGCTTCTCCCATCTTATCATCTAGGAACATGTCCTTATCGTATACCATCTGTATGTCATAATTATAGCCAACAATGCTTCAATTAATGGAACCACTTATTTGGTTTTATCAAAGTACAAGAAATGTGAAGTATCATCACTTACAAGTTTAATGGGAAGAGTTGGATCAGACACAGACAGTGTTAACTGATCATCCCACTCTGGGTTTACATTGTGTTTGATCACTCGAGTTTTCAGTTTCTGTATTAAATCAACAGAAAACACATTACAAACAAGAAAGATTAGAGACTAATTAAATCATAAGTAAAGTTAAATGCTTTTTGATCTTAAGCAGGTTGCGTGTGGAGAAGTTGTGACTCAAATGGCGACAACACAAGTCTTCATTTTAAGTAAATCTTGGTGGCTTGAAATATAAGCGCAACAATATTCCAGTATTCATAAAGGTCAAATATTAAATAGAGGACCCACTAACATGAAAAAGAAAAAACAAATGGAAGAACTTCTTTATTTTTTTGATAAAAAAATTGTTTGTTTTAATTAATGTTTTTCAATTATATAATTTAATTCCAACAGAGAAGATAATTTCTGAATACTCATTTATACTATTTACAACATTTCAGCTCTCCTACTCCCAACAACTAATCATAGCTACTATGTTTCAGGAACAGATTTTTGTATCAAATTATTTGACATTTTAACTTTCAATGCAAAATTAATTATATTTTCTTGCTCAGACTATTTGTATTTTGTAAAATTATTTTTATTGGTTTTCAATAAATTAAAAATAATATTATATATTAAAAATTAATTTTAATAATTTTCTTAATCTATGTGTAGAAAACTTTAACATTATCTAATTTGAGAGAGAAAGTACCAAGATTAAAATTTTGACATTGAATTGTAAAATTTAGGTATAATAAGTATGAGTTGTAAATCAAAACTACCTATATATAAATCCTGATTAATCCAACGCTAACATCTCAGTTCTTGGTGATTATGTTTAAGATCTAACATAAAGTGTCAAAAATCTACTGTCAAATATGAGTTTCACTATACAGATCAGTGATCACATGCATCACCAGATCTAGAGGTTTCAAAACAAGAAGATGATATACAAACAAACAAAAGGAATCAGATCAAACAAAAATTGGTCAAAATCAAAGAGAGTTAATAAAATTTTGTATGATGTTTTATGATTACCTGTTTGCCAAACTGAACAACGACATAAGGATCGCTGCTTTTGATATCTCTAATGGCGAGATTCACACCTCTCTTCACATGAATCTTCAGAAGTCCCAAAAGATTTTCCATTTTTGTTTTTTGGTTTTACGAGTCAAATTTGGCTTTGGAGTAGGTATGACTTTGGAGATTTGTAAAGCTTTGATGTGTTTTGTCATATTTATCAACCGAACAAAAACACATGGGATACCTTTTTATTAGTTTCTTTTTTATTTATTAATTAGTTTCTTATTTCTTTTATCTTTTGTCTTTTCTTCCCTGTGAAAAAATTATAAGTATTTTATTTATTATTCCTTCAGCAACCTCTTGACTTCTTTATGTTAACTATAAGGTTGTGAATGGTCTAGATGGGGAGACAAATTTTAATAAAATATTATGATCCATCTTTTTTTATGAATATTTTGATGGACAAAATTGATCCATAATTCAAATTATAAATTGTAATTCATTAGATTATGTGTTTATCTAAAATAAAGTTTTAGTAGAAAAAAATTAATAAGATGGACATCAACTATTTTGCCGAATTGAGTTTATGTTCAATTTGACTAATATGTCAATACGATATAACCTTTAAACATCGTTATTAATAATAAGCATTTCATGACATTACAGATTGTTTTGAGCATCTTCCTTTTTTAGTTTAAAAAACATTAATCACATATAATAGTTTTCTAAATCTGTTCGGTAACTTGATTTTTTTCAACAGATTATGGAACCAATAATTATTCACTAATTAAATTGATCATCGTATAGATATGGTTCAAACATAATCATCGTTCGGTTTCCCATGTTTTGGGTTTAGGATTCTCTACACCCTACTATAGAGTTTGCTCTTTAGAGTGAGTGGGGTTTGATAGGGCTGATGGATTTGAAATATTTCTATAAACATTTTAGTGGCATGCTTATTAACAAAACAATGAAGAAGTGGCGTGCTTATTAACAAAAATTTGCTTAAGTTCTCTAAAATATATATATTTTTGAAACCTTTTAATATCAAAAATGTTAAATAACAAATAGTTAAGATCCTTTAGTTTAGTCGCAATGGCAGAGTTCGAGTTTTGATGGTGAATAATGGAAATTTTTCTTTTAAAATTTAGTTGTAAGAATATATTGTGTGTACGTTTAAAAAACCCGAAAAAGGAAATTATTAGTTTATTTTTAAAAGATTGAAAATTTGTAAGAAACTGAAAAATAAATTGATAGTTAGATTAGGAAAATAGAAAAAAGGAAAGAAAAATCTATTCCAAAAAAAATAGAAAAAAAGAAAAAAGAAAGAAAAGGAAATTCATAATACAAAGAAAAAATCTGAACTTATATATAATTGTTTAAGGTTTACCATGATTGACACATTAACAAACTACAAATAAGTTTTTCATCTCGTTTGTTCTTCTAATATTTTACTTCATTTTCTTAATTGTAAGTTTCTTAATTGTAAGTTATTCAACTTTTTTATACTTCTTCTAACTAGCTTTTATATAATAATTATTTTTTAATATAAATTTTAGAAACATGTCTTCAAGAAAATATCCATCAGGAGCGCAGAAAAGACAAAAGAAAAATAAAAATGACACATATGTGAAATCACAAGCAGATTCTCTAATCAAGTTTCTTGCAAAACCTGAAAGTTCTAGTGATTTTGTGGAGGTTAATGATGAGTCTAATGAACAAATGGAGGATGAATGTCAACCGAAAAGATGATGAAAATGTTAACATAGAAGAGGATGGGAATGTTAACATAGAAGAGCATGAAAACTTCATTACAGAGGAAGAAGGGACACAAGTGAATATAGATGGGAAAAATGCTGATTTTGAAGAGCATGATAGACTTCTTGATATATATGATCCTAGAAATTGGGAAGTTGATTCTAGATTAAGACGTATTATGGTTAGAAAAGGTCCTGCAACAAGACAGTCAATAAGTTTCAACTTTCCAAGAGATAAGACTAATGGTCGACGTTTCTCCCATACATATTATTTGAGAGATTTGAGTAATGGAGAGAAACAAGATAGGTGTTGACTAGTTTATTCAAAAACATAAGATAAAGTCTTTTATTTTTTGTTGTAAGTTGTTCACTCAGAAAAAAAATTCAAGTTATCTTGCATCTAAGGGATTTGGTGATTTGAAAAATATTTTGGAAAGACATAAGAAGAATAATACTAGTCATGAGCACATTAAATGCATGAGTCAGTGGATGGAACTTGAGTTGAGGCTGAAAAAACAAAAAAAAATTGATAAGCATGTGCAAGAAGAACTCAACAAAGAGACGAGTCACTGGAATGATGTGATGCTTTGATTTTTTTCCTTGTTAAAAACTCTTGCCAAATAGAATTTAGCATTTCATGGAAAAAACAAAAAGTTAAGAGTGGATGGTAATGGAAACTTCTTAAGTTTTATTGACATGATGGTTGAATGTGATCTAATAAGTAGAGAACATGTTAGATGGTTTGAAAATGGTGAATCTCATTATCATTATCTCAGTAATAAAATCCAGAATGAGTTGATAAAACGGATAGCTAATCAAGTCAAGGACATGATCATAAAAAAGATTCAAGGGGCCCACTACAAGAAAACATAAGCTTTACAACGCCCATTTACTACGTTTTAGAGATGTCGTAAATGAGGGACGTTTTTCCAACATCTTTACGACGAAATACAATTTTGTCGTAAAGGAGTTGTAACTTTACAACGTAAGATTTTGTTGTAAATTCTTTGGTACTTGACGTATAATTGACAACATATTAACATGTACAAACCAACTCGTTGTGAAATAGTCCACAATATGCAACATTTTTATGATGATTATAACTTACAACGAGTTAAAAACGAACTTGGAAATTTGGTAAACATGTTTTTGTGATACATAATTGGTTTTTAAAAAATCTAAAATACGTCGTAAAAATTCTCAAAATATTAGTTTTCATTGTAAAAACGTCTTAAATTTGCAAGTCCTTTAGGAAGAATTTCTTTACAAGGATTTAAAGACAAAATTTAAAATTAGGTAACGTTGTACATTACTCGTATTTGGTTTAATGTTGTAAAAGCATTGTTAAATTTTTGCCTATATAAGGAGGAGGTCTCTCACTTCATAATTCATAACACAAAAAAAAAAAGTAATAGACTTCTTTGGGAGAAAAAAACATTTTTGAGAAGAAAAAAAAGTTTTTGAAAAAATACGGTTTTGGAAAAAAACCAAAAAATGTCTCTTGGGGTGGATATATACGAGAAACAGAAGTGGATGTATATGTCTAGAGATGTTACATGAATCATGACAAAGAAGTTTATGAACGTGGTAGAAATATTCATGCACAAAGCAAGTCAAACTGAAATCACGCTTGAATCGGGTAAAATGTTTTGTCCTTGTCGGAAATGCAAAAATATGAAATTTGTCAGAGTAGAAAATGTTTGGAATCATCTACTTAATATAGGGTTTAAACCACATTACTACATTTGGTTTCACCATGGTGAAGGTAACAGTGGTGGTGGGAATGATGAAGCAAGTAGTAGTAATTATAATAATGTTGAAGTTAATATAGGTGAAACGAGTATTTTGCATGATGTTGGTTATCAGAATGAGATTCATGGGGTTGTAGAGCATGATAGAATGCATGAGATGGTCACACATGCATTTCAAGAAACTAATATTGAACCTTTAGTTGTCAAGGAACCTCGTTTAGATGCAAAAAGGTTTTATGACATGTTAGATGCTGCAAACCAGCCTATCTACGAGGGATGTAGAGAAGGTCTATCTAAATTATCATTGACAGCTAGGATGATGAATATAAAAATAGAATGTAATTCATCTCAGTCATGCATGAATATGTGGACTGAATTAATCAAAGAGTATTTGCCAGAAGACAATGGGCTAAATCATATCACAAGATTCAAAAATTGGTGTGTAGTCTTGGTTTGCCTTGTGAGATGATTGATGTTTGTACAGACAATTGTATGATCTATTGGAAAGATGATTATCAGTTACAAGAATGTCGATTCTGTAAGAAGCCAAGATATAAGCCACAATGGAGTGGGTGGAAGAAGATACCATATCAACGAATGTGCTACTTACTAATAACAGACATGTTGAAGGGATTATATCAGTCTGAAAGGACAGCAGCTGCGATGAGATGGCATGCAGAGCATTCACAGATGGATGGAGAGATCAATCATCCTTCAGATGCAAAGGCGTGGAAACATTTCAATACGGTACACAAAGATTTTTCTAGAAAAATTAGGAATGTTTATCTTGCTCTATGCACTAATGGTTTTAGTCCGTTTGGAGTGTCTGACAGACAATATTCTTTGTGGCCAATAATCCTTACGCATTATAACCTTCCTCTGCGGATGTGCATGGAAAAAGAATTTGTATTCCTAAGTATACTAGTTTCTGGTCCTAAGCATCCAAAGCGGTCTTGCGATTGCTCATCCCAAAAAGAGTTACAGACCCATGGGATTCAAGCATATGATTGCTCATCCCAAAAAAAAATTTACAATGAAGGTGGTGCTTATGTGGACAATAAGTAACTTCCTTACCTACAGAATGTTATCAGAATGGACAACACATGGACGATTGGCTTGTCCGTATTGCCTTGGGATGACAGATGCATTTCAACTGAAGCATGGGAGGAAGATGTTTTGGTTTGATTGTCATCGTTGATTTCTTCCATTGAACCATCCATACAGACGAAACACGACTTTATTCTTGAGTAAAGTTAAGGTAAAGGATCCCCCACCACTGTATATACCAGGGGAAGAAGTTGAAGCAAACATTGATTATTATGGTGCTTTAGCAACTGTTCCCCGAGAAGGTAATTGACATGTTCCTAGTAATATGTCGGACTATTATGGACAACATGATAACTAGCATAAAAAGAGTATATTTTGGAAGCTGCCATATTGGAAATATTTGCTGATTCGACATAATTTGGATGTGATGCACATCGAGAAGATTTTTTTTGAGAATATAATGCATACGATACTGATCGTAGCATTCAGGACTAATGATAACAGAAATTTACAATTATACTTACCAACTGTTTGTGGTAGAAGTGAGTTGCATATCAAAAACAATGGCAAAATTCCAGTTCCTATATTTAGGTTGTCATCAGAGGCGAAAACAATGTTATTCAGTTGGGTGTCCTCAGAAGTGAAGTTTCATGATGGGTATGTTTCGAATATCTCCAGATGTGTTGAGCAAGGGCAAAATTTTACAGAAATGAAGAGTCATGACTGTCATGTGTTAATGTAGCGACTATTATCATTTTCTTTGGGCGAGTTACTTCTGAAAAATGTACATGAAACACTTGCAGGTCATTGTTTTAATCTAATTAAGTAATAAATATGTATATATATATCACTTTTATATGTGCGATACATACTATATGTATTGGGGATTTTTCGAGATTTGAGTGCACGAACATTCACAGAAGAAGGTTTGGAACAAATTTCAGCGTATATTCCGCTCTTGTTATGCAACTTAGAGAAGATATTTCCTCCTTCGTTCTTTGATATTATGAAACATCTCCCAGTGTACCTTCCTCATGAAGCATTACTTGGTGCACCTGTTCATTTTTGATGGATGTACCCATTTGGGCGGTTTATGAAAAAATTGAAAGGCAAAGCAAAGAATCTGGCAAAAGTGGAAGAGTCAATCGTCGCTGATAGTCTGACAGAAGAAACCTATCACTTCACATCGTACTATTTTGCACCCACCGTTCACACACGAAAATAGTACCTCGGAGATACGATGATGGTGGAGTGGCCCCAACTTATGCAGTAGAAGGAGTTCTTGATATCTTCTCCCCTATTGGTCATCTTAGTGGGAAATTAAAAGAATTTTGGTGGGGTAATCCCGAAGACCGTCACACGGCACACACGTATATACTTCTAAATTGTATTGAAGTGCTTCTGTTTGAAAGGTATAAATATATATATATATATATATGTAAATGAATTGTATATATTTAATTTATGTGTCTAGTATTACTAAAATTATATATATATATATCTATATATGTACTTTATTTGTAAGCCAGGTAAAAGAAACTATTGAAAGAATTTCAGAGGCTGAAGTACTCAAACGGAAAGATATGAACTTTGCACTCTGGTTGAAGGGTCAGGTGAGAATTAATTATATAATTATGAGAGTTCTAATTAAGTTATATTATATTCAACCGTGTATACATGTTGACTATGATGATCCATTTTATCCACCATGGTTTCATGATTTAATTCAAGGTCCAATTGTTAAGATAATAACGACACCCATGTATTTCACCATAAGATACATCTTTCATACCTATGAGTATGGTAAAAGGATTGCAACCGCCAATTGAGGAGTATGTGTGAAGGGTGAAGCTGATTTCTTTGGGATCTTGCTAGAAATTATTGAAGTGATTTGTAGGATTAATTGGGCTAAAACGCGTGCTTTTCAAATGTAATTGGTTTGATCTCATAGTTAACAAAGGTGTTCGATACAACAAATTTGGAGTTGTAAATGTAAATGGGAGGAGAAGATACAACAAAGTTGAGTCTTTCATCTTAGCATCACAAGCAGAGCAACTTAATTTCATTCCATATCCTAGGATCAAAGATGATGTTGACAACGACGATCATGACTAATATGATGAAAATGATGATCCCAATAGTGAAAGTGATAGTAATGGTGAAGAATCTGATTGACTTCATTGTTTAATATGTATGAACACGTTAGTTGATAATGTATCAAATATATTAAAGAGTTTAATATATTAATTATGTATGGTAAATCAAAACATATATAATACAATCAAAAACATATATATAAAAACCAAAAATATATTGTCATAAAAAAAAGATTTTGTCGTAAAACGGATGTCAAACAACAACATCGTTAAAACGTTGCTATTACCGTCTACTTTATGATGAAATATTAAAATATTAAAATATTACGGGACTTTCTAACGAATTTACAAGGCTTTCGTTGTAAACTGGAAGCTACTTTACCAACTCGTTTAAGACGAAACGGTACTTCCCAAAGAAATTACAAGGCTTTCGCTGTAAATTGTAAGTTAATTTACCATGTATTTTATGATAAAATATACTCCCCAACGAATTTACAAGGCTTCCGTTGTATATTGCTTGTTAATTTACAACCACTTTACAACGCCCCGTAATCCCTATATAAGCATCACGAAGAATGTAAATTCTTTGCTCATTTCTCAATTCTCCTTCTCTCTCTAAGGTAACTCTACTCTACCATCTCTCTAGTTTTTTTTACTTAGAAATTCATTAGTTCTTAGAGATTTAGGATGTATGGATTTTAGAAATAGACTAGAATTTTGAATTTAGTATGGAATATAGATTTTAGAATAGAATATATGTTATTGTTAATATTGATAATTATTTTTTAATTGCATTGTAGATTTATTTATGGCTCCCCTGAAACATACACGTTGTGTCCACTATAATGACTATTCAGGGTACTGCTCCTTCGATGGGCTCTGTTGGAGCATCCATTTCCTCAGCGGTACCGCAGACACAATCACAGACTCTCACTCCTCCGGGTTATTCACCAGCACCAGACGACCTCGTTGACCCTCCACAGATTCCTGGAGCTATTCATCCAGACGTCTTGGTACCAGCAGATGCACCATATGCACAGAATAGGGTGGACGGTATTTTCGTGGCTTTAAATTGCATAAATTGTGAGTATTGCATATTGGTCGACCTACATGTACTTATTGTACGTTTTATTTTTAATATTAAATTTACAAATTTATTTAAAAAATTACTTATAATTATATATATATATATATATACTAATTACAACTCTTTTAAAAATTCCAGGTCTAGTGTGGATAGCAAAGTGGGGTGAAGCATTACAGAGTGCATCAAGAACTATTTTGTAGAGGCGGCTCTTAATTGGAAATCGACACTGCACTACATTCAGATTACATGGTTAAAATTTTCACGGTAATTAATTGTTTTTATTAATTTATAATATTATATTTTATTTAGCCTATTTATTTACTAAGTATTAAATACTAATTAAATATTTTTTAACTAGCAACGTTGAAACTGAGACATCTCTATCAACGAGACTGTCAAGCATGATTTCTACCAAAAATCATGAAGCATCTTTGTAACACTGTCTCTGATTGGAAGACAGATTGGGAGGTGAAAGGTGATGACGGGAAACCTAGCTTTATGATCAACGCAATTTAGGAGGTGTTGAAGAATTATAGGGTAGACCCCAACTTAGTGAAGAGAGCTGCTCAATGTTCCACTTCTCGGAACACGGTTGGTCCAGATGGTTTGTCGGTCGCTATACCTCACAGTGCTAGACAGATGCCTTTTGGCAGAGTCGCTATACAGATAGTAAGATAGTTTTTTTAAAATTAAAATATATAGTTCATTTATTTTACAACTTTTTTAATATTTAACTAAGTTTTACTTTTTTAGCCTGAAAAGACATGACATATTCCTTCTCTTCCAAAGATGTACGCAACTACTCATAAGAATAAGTCCAGACTTTTATTGATCCTAGATGTGAGAGGCTACACAACCAGGTTGAAACTGCGTTACAGGAGCGTCATACTCATCTTTCCCAGGAATCCCGTGATGGTAATCTTGTGGAATTGAGTACTCCTGAAATCGATGCAATTTATAAGCAGGTAATTAGTTAACATTAATAAGTATTTAATTTTAATATATAGTTAACTATATGTTATATAATTCTTATTGTTATGATTAAACGTTTTTTCCAGATTGCTCCGAAGAAGAAAGGACTGATTATTGGAATAGGATCCACCAAAGATGTCCCAATAGTCACATCTAACTGGATATGGGAAATCTATCTCCGTAGTAAGTTGATGGTTTCACGTGAAGAAATAGCAGAGCTAAAGAAACAACAGCAAACGACGCAACGATCGACGGATGAGAAGTTTGCAGCAATGGAGTCTATGTTAGATATTTTGGTTGCAGGTAATCTCAAGATAATGTGGGAACCTTGGGATCCGGACTTCAACACAAGAAGATGTCGATTTAAACCTAAGAGTGGCAGAAGATCAAGACGAGTGTAGTGCAGATATGTTAACTCGAACTCTACAATAAGTATTTTGTAATTTTAATATTTTTATATAAAAAATTAAAATCAAGTTTCATTAAAATAAATCTCAAAATTTTATATAAATATTTTAATTTTTGAACATAATTAATAAATTTTGTCCCTACTTCGTTGGCAAATAGCATCCCTCATTCGACGTAAAGCTAAATCTCTAATAAGCTGTAAAACCATTCGTCCCTATTTTGTTGTAAAGTTTACGTCTCAAATACGTTGTAACATTTTTTCCTATTTTGTTGTAAAAAACTTTAGTCTCTAATTCATTGTTAACTAACAACAGTCGTAAATTCGTTGTAAAACAAGCAATATTAATTCATTGTAAAGTTTACAATGCATTCACGTCGTCTTTGCTTACAACAAATTTACAACGCCTCCCATAATTTACAACGCCCATTTTACGACGAAAGTTACAACAAAACTAGCGACTTGGTAATTTTACAATGAAGTTACAACGATTTCTATATTACGACGATCAGGACACGACAAAAATGGTTTTGTCCCATATTCATTGTAAATTGTATGTATTCTTGTAGTGGCCAAAATATTTTTCTATTATTGTCGATTGCACTCCTAATATTTATTATCATGAACAAATGACTCTTATCCTTCAATGTGTTGATGTTTCACCATGTTCATCTAAGATAGAAGAATTTTTTTCTTACATTTTTGAAAGTTGATGATACATCCGATGAAGGGCTTTTTAGTGAGATTCAGAAGGTGTTGGTTGCTCTTAATTTAAGTATTGATTATGTGAGAGGGCAGGAATATGATAATGAATCCAATATGAAGGGAAAACATAAAGGAGAACAAAAGAGATTTATTAACGTCAACCCACGTGCCTTTTATACACCATGTGGTTGTCATAGTCTTAATCTTGCTCTTTATGATATGGCAGCCACTTCTCAAAAAGCCATTTCATTTTTTGGGATAATTCAGCGAATCTATTGTCTATTTACTTATTCGACTAAGCGATGGAACATATTGGAAGAAATGGTGGGAGGTTTGTCATTTAAAAATTTGTCGCAAACTTGGTGCGAGAGTCATGTTGAATGTGTCAAGACAATAAAATTTCAAGCTACAAAAATAATAAATGCTCTTATTCATACATCATAAAGTAATGATGATCCAAAAGTCCAAAGTGATGTTGAGTGTCTTGCGACAAGTAAAACACATGGGATTGGAAATTATGAATTTTTACTGTCTCTGGTGATTTGGTACAAAGTTCTCTTTGTAGCCAACAATGTAAGTAAGAGTTTGCAGTCATAAGATATGAACATTAAAGTTGCAATTTTCCAATTAAAGGGATTTGTTTTTTTTTTCCAAAATTATAGAGAGTGGCTTTGAGAGTGCAAAATCAGATGCTAAAGTGATAGCAGAGTCTATGGAAATTGAAGCCATATTTTCAACAAAGGAAAAACATGTTATCAAAAGAAAAAAAATTGGTAAAGAATCAGAGATAGTTGATGAAATTGTGAATTTATCTCCATAAGAGAAGAGAGCTATAGAATAAATTATTTCAATCAAGTCATGGATCAAGCTCTCTATTCTCTTAAGACAAGGTTTAAGCAATTTCAAAAGTACGAACAAACATTTGGTTTCCTATTTGATTTAGAGAAACTGAAGTGAGCAAGTGATGATAGGTTGAAGACATCTTGTACCAATCTTGAATTTTTAAAACATGGAAACCATTTAGATGTTATAGGGGATGAGTTGTATTTGAACTAACAGTTTTGAAAGATGTTTTGCTAGAGGAATAAAAGAAACCCGTTAAAGTGTTGAACTAGTTTAAAGGAATGGAAAATTATTATCCAAACTCATGAATTGCTTATTGGATTTTGTTGATGATTCCAGTTTCGGTTGGTTCAGTTGAAAGAAGTTTTTCAAAATTAAAATTGATAAAGTCTTATTTACAATCAAGTATGTCACATAAAAGACTAAATGGACACCAATCAATGAATCGTCCTTATGTAACAACTTAACACGCTTGTCGTGATTCACACTTTGTCCTTCTGTTGCTGGAATCTGCCGGTTTGTAGTACTTAGTGGGCAGCGAGTCTTGTCGTGTGTGAGCCTCTAGCATTGGTAATACCTATTCCTCACTCTTTCATACTCAAAACCTTTGTAACAACCCCTCCTGAAGGTAGCTCGAAATCTTTAGAATTCTTCAATGCTCCGTTGATGTTAATAAGGACTTTGGCTATGATGAAATTTTTACTTTGAGGTTTCAATAAACTCCATGTCTACGACTTGCCCTAGGAAACCCGCTATCTCCAGCAGTGTATCCGTGTCGTAACTGGTGAGATTACAAACGTACCAAACCAGACACATGTATCGAACCGAAAATACTCTACTTCACTTATATCAATTGTTATGTTAGATGTTTATTATTTCTGTTAGAGGTTTATTATTTATGTTAGACTAAGAAGAGTGACTTCTTATTGTTTAGAGACCAATTCTCTGCATTTTCCATTTTCACGTTCTTTGCTTCACTTGTTGTTTCAGCTCTCTATTTAAATAAATCAAAAAGCCAAAAAGAGGCAGTCTTTAATTGCCAAAAGAAAGTTCTTTGTTCTCTTTTTCTTGTTACTGTCCCATTACCTGTTACTTGTTACTCGTTACGGGTTACTTGTTCACTCTTGTTTCTTTGTTACTTGTTACTTTGTTACTTGTTATTGGTTCTTCTTGTTCTATGTTATTTGGTTTTAATTCTGGTTCTTAATCAACACTATCTCTATACTAAAGCGTTGATCAAAAGTTATTCGCTATCAGTAACATTCCAAAGGGATACGATGAAGACGCACCCAAATAGAGAGATGTTGAAGATAATCTTTCGACCCATGGAGAGTGCAAAACCTCTGCATCTATTCTAGAGCCTCCACATACTAGGCATATTAAAGTTGCAATAACAAAACAAATACGTAAAGTTTCTCTTTGTATTGATCGTAAAATATAAGCTCAAACCAATCAATACACAAACTCTTTCTCTTGTTCGTTATATCGTATTATACAAGCTCATAATACTCCATATATATATAGACTCTTTTCCACACTTGAAAAGGATCTATCTCTTATCGTATCTAAACAGAATTATTTACCTCTAAATCTATCTAGAATCTTTAGTCTTATCTTCTACTTATTAGGCCTTATCTTTAAACTTTATACATCTTAATAAAGCTTTAACTTAGGCCTAATCATTTGAAGCTTAACCAACATTCTCCCTTCTAAGCTTCATTTCTTCTTTTGAGAAACACTTCAATCCGATAAGATCTCTCATTTGCTTGAAATGAACTCTTGCCAACGCCTTTGTTAATATGTCCGCGAGTTGTCTTTCTCCAGGAACAAATTCCACCTGAATCTGTTCGTTACTTATACACTCTCGTATGAAATGATAACGCTTGTGAATGTGTTTACTTCGTCCATGAAACACCGGATTCTTTGTGAGCTCCAACGCTGACTTGTTATCTATGTATATCACTGTCTTATCGTGTTTCTTAGCTGTTACCTCACTTAGTAGCTCTTGTAACCAAATTGCTTGCTTTGAAGCTTCCGTTGCAGCCATAAACTCTGCTTCACAAGATGAAAGAGCAACTGTTTTTTGCTTTTGAGAGCTCCACGATACTGCCGTTTCTCCATAGTAGAAGATGTGTCCTGACGTACTTCTTCCATCATCTATATCAACATTGTGACTGCTGTCACTATATCCTGAAAGCAAGTTCGTCCCTCCTTTCTTGTAGACCAAGCCGCAGTTCGTAGTGCCACTTAAGTATCTTAGAATCTGTTTTAATGCCCTTCCATGTGACTCTCGTGGCTGATGCATGTATCTACTAACCATTCCAACCGAGAAGGCCAAGTCTGGTCTTGTGTGTAACAAATATCGTAAACAGCCAATTGTCCTTCTAAAATCGGTTGCATCAATTTCTGGATCCGATTCTCCTTCCTTGCAAAGTTTCAGTCCAAACTCCATTGGAACATGTGTTTTGTTGCAGTTTTCTAGTCCAGCTTCTTGTAGTATCTTCTTTGCGTAGGCTTCTTGCTTTATCTCAATGCCTTCAATGCCTTGTTTAACTTCGATACCAAGATAGAAACTTAACCTTCCTAAATCTGACATTTCAAAATTCTGCGACATGTTTTTCTTAAACTCTTTGATGATTTTAAGTGTGCTTCCTGTCACAAATAAATCATCCACATAAACTGCAAGAATAAGACAATGTGTACCTTCAACTTTTCTGTATACCGAACTCTCTTTAGCACACCTCTCAAATCGTAATTCTCTCAAAATGCTATCGAGCTTGGTGTTCCAACACCGAGGAGCTTGTCTTAAGCCATATAAAGCTTTTGCAAGTTTGAAAACCTTACTCTCTTCTCCCTTCTTTTCAAATCCAGCTGGTTGTGAAACATACACATCCTCGGTCAAAACTCCATGTAAAAACGCAGTTTTAACATCCAAATGATGAATTTCCCATCCACTTGAAGCCGCAAATCCCATGAGCAATCTTATAGTCTCAATGCGTGCTACTGGCGCAAAAACTTCTTCAAAGTCAATACCGGCTTCTTGTGCATACCCTTTAGCAACCAACCGAGCTTTATACTTGTTTATTGACCCATCAGCATTCTTCTTCAACTTAAAAATCCACTTCAGCCCAATTATATTTGCACCTGCGGGTCTATCTATCAATTTCCATGTCTTGTTCTTCTCAATTGAGTTAACTTCTTCTTCACATGCTTTCTTCCACTCAACTGAATCTTTTGCCTCCTCATAACTTAATGGTTCATTATTGAGAGAGAGCAGCAATCTCTCACATTCAGAGTTTGCAAGAAGCACATAATCGTTTAAATAGGAAGGTATATGTCTTTCTCTTTGTGTCCTTCTAGGCGGCAGGTCTGCAACTTCTTCTTCTCCACCTGCAGCCTCTGTGACTTCTTCTTCCCTACCTACAGCTTCTGCATTCTCATTCACGTCTTCAATGTCAGTTCCTTGGCCCGTAAACTCCTCACTATCATGATCATCATCCCATGGTAACTGAAACATTCTCTGTTTTGGATTATCACTTTCGTCTTCCTTCCACTTCCATGTTTGATTTTCAGCAAACATTACATCCCTACTAACAACTATTTTCTTTGTTGTTGGATTAAGAAGCCAATAAGCTTTTGATCCAGGTTCAATACCGAGATGAACTAGAGGCTGTGATCGATCATCAAGTTTCTTTAATCCTTCTGTTTTGACCTTTGCATAGGCTAAGCATCCAAATACACGGATATGGTCTACTCTTGGCTTTCTTTTTTTTAAGCTTTCATATGGAGTTTGTCTTTGCAATGCCCTGGTTGCAACTCTATTGATTAGATACGTGGAATGCCTAACACTTTCACCCCAAAGATAATTCGGTACATCCATTGCTTTAAGGATACTTCTAGTCATTTCCATGAGCGTTCTGTTTCGCCTTTCTACCACGCCATTCTGTTGAGGAGAATATGGAGCTGTCAACTGTCTCTTAATCCCGTTCTTCTCACAAAACACACCGAACTCCTTTGAAAGAAATTCTCCACCTCGGTCTGTCCTTAACTGTTTTACCTTTGTTTCGAATTCCTTCTCAATCATAGTGACATACTCTTTGAACTTCTTCAAAGCTTCACTCTTCTCCTTTAAAAGTATCGACCACATATACCTAGTGTGATCATCAATTAGGACAAATACATACCTGTTTTGAGCTGGAGTTGATGGCGAGATTGGTCCACAAAGGTCAGCATGTACTAATTCAAACGCCTCGGTGGCTCGAAACATACTTGCTTTCGGAAACATTACTCGACTTTGCTTCCCTCTCAAGCATGAGCTACAAAGACTTTGATTAATCTTAATAACTGGTAAGCCTTGAACCAGCTGAAGTCTCGACATCTCTTTGAGTGTTCTAAAGTTTATATGTCCAAGTCGCGCATGCCACTTCCATGATTCATCGTGAACCTTTGTGTGAAAACAGAGTGGATTCTCAATCTGCAATTGAACTTTATACAATCTATTAGCAGCTCTCCTAACTTTAATAAGCAACTCCTTATTCTTGTCGTACACGTTTAAGACATTATTCTTTATGTAGATTTCACAACCATCCTCGGTTGTTTGTCCTAAACTCAGTATACTACACTTTAAGCTAGGAATATAATAGATTTCTGAAAGTGTTCTCTGTTTTCCAGCTCTTGTTCTAAAAACAACCGACCCCTTTCCTTCTATTGAGACACATGAACCATCACCAAAACGTACTTTCCCTTTTATCTTTGTGTTGAGTTCACTAAAGTACGATTTCCTCCCAGTCATGTGATTGCTGGCTCCTGTATCTAGATACCACTCATCGTTATCTCCTCTTTCTTCCTTGAACGTTTTCGGGTTTATCTTTTCTTCGTTAAGAAAGATTACTTCATGCATAAAGACAGTATCATCTGCTCTTTCTGTCTCTGAATCATCTTGATCCTCATCTACTTTATTCAAGTCTTCTAATCTCTTCTTTCTCTCAG
>JAKUCM010003552.1:0-86616 GCA_023374145.1 Lepidium sativum
GAGAGAGAGAGAGAAACCGTTTGTCTAAATCTGATGATTCCCTTGGTTCCCAATTTGTAACGGCTCAATCATCCTCAGGTGCATTCCTCCCTATAAGCGAATCATCTGAAATTTTTCATGAAGCAAATATGGAGTCCCAGAATGTTCATTCTACCGCACCAGTAAGATCAGCTCCTGAAAGCTTCTGGACAGGCGAGGGGTAGTATATCACAGTCTGAGAAAAGAAACTTGGAACTTACAGCCTCCGAGCATGTAAGTCAGACAGAGACTTCAATCAAGGCTGGTCCACGAGGACACTTTGAGAAGCGGGATATAGTTGTTGATATAAATGATAGATTTCCTCGTGATTTTCTTGCTGATATATTGAAAGTGAAAGAGTCTCTGAATTTTCCTGGATTAGGGCCATTGCATGCTGATGGAGCTGGAGTGAGTTTAAATGTTCAGAATGATGACCCTAAAACTTGGTCCTATTTTCGAAATTTTACGCAGGGTGAGTTTGAAAGGAAGGATCTATCCCTTATGGATCAGGACCACCCAGGATTTCCCACATCCCTGACTACTACCAACGGAGTTCCTATTGATTATAGCTACCCACCATTGCAGTCTGAGAAAGTTGCTTTAAGTCAGATGAATCCACAAATCCAACTTGATGAAATTATCCAGCCAGATGTGTCTACCACTTCTATAGCTAATTTGAACACAGTAGACACACAAGAAGATTACATTCAGTCACAGATCACAGGTGCTGAAAGCACAGAGGCAACTGTGGTAAGCTTATTGTTTTTAAGCTATATATAGAAAATCTAATAAAGTTTTACGACTAGCAAAAAAACATGTTTTGACTGATACATTGCTAATTTCTGTAAACTTGGATATGTAGAATACCGGAGTTCCTTTAACCGACTTTATGGCTGCGGATAGTGACATGAGGTCTCTGCAGGTATGCATTTTGCAGCGTATGCCACATGTTTACAAGCTTTTTCTCATTCCCTCCTCCCTTCAGCCCCTCTTTTCAACCGGTTGGTATATTAGTATGTAAACCACCACTATAAGTGATCAGAACAGCATAGCAACATAAAGCCTGAATAATGGTTCTGATGATTTTAAAGATGGCTTTTGTAGAGCGAAGTGTTACTCTTAAGCAGTACAGACCCTAAGTACCGGAACCGTTTTTATATTATGTCATCTAAGTTAGAACAGGCATAATGTAAGCTTCTTATAGACTAAAGTAGTCCATGTCCACATTGGCAGCTGAAGTCATGGAAAATTTCGAACTTGTTGTCAATCTTACTTCTGGTTTTTCTCACTGATGGAGAAAACATGAAACCATTTTATCCATTTTATTTTTGTTTCAGGTCATTAAAAATGACGACTTGGAAGAATTGAAGGAATTAGGTTCTGGTACCTTTGGAACAGTCTATCATGGAAAATGGAGGGGTACAGATGTTGCTATCAAGCGAATAAAAAGGAGCTGTTTTATTGGCCGTTCATCTGAACAAGAGAGATTGGTGAGCTTTCTTTGTTATGGTGTTGAGGTATCCAAGGATTAAAGCTTTAGGGTAACTAGAGTACTGCTAGAAGACACTACTACTATCTGCCCCAGAGCTGAGCTTTTCGTTGTCCATTTTTCTTTTGCCTAAAGCTGTTATCAATATTAGATGCTTGTTGTGAACAAGAAGTTGGCATTACCTGAAGAATCTTACATAATTATATTTAGTGCAAAAACACGAGTCTTTCTTTCGAGAATTTGTATTAGTTTATCAGTTTCACCAATCACTGATTGAAAATTTCAGACCTCTGAGTTCTGGCATGAAGCGGAAATACTCTCAAAGCTTCATCATCCAAATGTTATGGCCTTTTACGGCGTAGTGAAAGATGGGCCAGGAGGAACTTTGGCTACAGTCACAGAGTACATGGTCAATGGATCGCTTAGACATGTTCTGCTCAGCAACAGGTAAGTCTATATGCAGCTTGTTTGGAATCCTTGTTTCCTTAGGACAACTCTAGTTCTGTACCAATTAACAATTTGGCGACTTACAGGCAGCTTGATCGACGTAAGCGACTTATCATTGCAATGGATGCAGCTTTTGGGATGGAGTATTTGCATTCTAAGAGTATAGTGCATTTCGATTTGAAGTGTGATAACTTGCTTGTCAACTTAAAGGATCCCGTCCGTCCCATATGCAAGGTGACTTTCTAGGACAATTTTAGAACAGAAGAATGCAACAATGTCATACTGTTTGGGTTATGTAATAAAGAGATGCTGCTTTATGCAGGTTGGTGATTTTGGTCTGTCAAAGATAAAAAGAAACACTTTGGTCACTGGTGGTGTAAGGGGAACCCTCCCTTGGATGGCTCCGGAGCTACTAAGTGGCAGCAGCAGTAAAGTTTCTGAAAAGGTATGAGTCCATCATATTCTTGTGCAAGTAAATGTATATCAATGCTCTCAAATTAATTGTTGGAAACATATAATTAGTTTTTGTATTTATTTCACTTCATATGATTTTGCATGTAATGTCTGGCCGTGGATACTTCATTTTACACAGGTTGATGTGTTCTCTTTCGGAATTGTCTTGTGGGAAATTCTTACCGGCGAGGAACCTTACGCCAATATGCACTATGGGGCGATAATTGGTATGTTACCGTCTCATTTCCCATTTACTCTCAGATAGTCAGATTCTATGTGTGCCAACGAGAGGCTAAGTACAATTAGGCTTGTCTTGGCAACGATTTTGACCCAGCCGTGTTTTTACTTGGAGTGGTTAACCTGGGACAAAAAAAGTGTTGGGCTCATCTGTTTTGGTAATCTGAATCTTATAGTACATTGTAACTTTGTGTGAATGATAATTGTAGGAGGCATAGTGAACAATACATTGAGACCAACCGTGCCAAACTACTGTGACCCGGAGTGGAGAATGCTGATGGAGCAGTGCTGGGCTCCTGACCCATTTCATCGACCCTCCTTCCCGGAGATAGCCAGACGACTCCGTACCATGTCCTCTGTGGTTCAGACAAAACCGCACGCCGTCAACCACCAAATCCACAAGTGATCTTAATTCGTTTAAATAAAAAATGGTTTGTGAATACATCCTTGCTTCTTCTTTTTTGGGTTTTGAGTGTGAATTACAGTTTCAAGGTAAGAAACTATTGTGTTGATATGTACAAGAAATCCTAAAAGCACATACTCATATTTGTATAGCCATTTTTATTATTATTGAGTGCAAGTAAATTGGTTTTGGCACAACGACGTAAGACTCTTTCTTTCTCCTGTACTTTGCGTTTTTCTCTCAGTCTATTAATTAATTTAATAATTATACTTCCTATTTCCGTATTTGCATCAAATCTTTGATAAATTATACAACTTTATAAACATTACATAGAAACAGAATATAACAACAGATGGATTCATAACACCTGTATATAATAACATGTATTATACATAGAAAATTTGACCAACATTCAAAAGGCTCTCCTGAGGAACATTGAAGATAACACTATGTTCTCTGCAAATCTTCCTAAGAAACGCATAAACGTAGTCAATGGCTATCTTCTTGTAGAACCTCGCTTCACTCCTGGCTCGAATCACTGTGTTCCCCATTATGTGCACCACTCCTGCATCCCGGCACCTGCTTATAAACTCCACCTCGTTTACTCCACCGCTCATCTGGCTTGAAGCTGTCACCGTGTGGCTCACCCGTTTCACCGGCGTTATCGACTCTATTGAGTCAAATGTATCAAACGTTGCCAGATTCTCATTCTCGTCCCCGTTCTCGAGCGTTTCTGTAAGCTGTTGCTGGCTTCCGCAGAGGCTGTACTCATCGGAATCCGAACAGCCTCCTTCCAGCAGCGATTCAAGGCGGACGTACAAGAAGAGGCTCTCAAAGAGACGTTTTTCAAAGTCATCATCTTTCTTGTGCAAGTCTCTGTATCCATACCTGTTAACAATGGAAGAAACTTAAAAGCAATTACCTGAGAAGTATTTAATTTAGTTTGAAGAACCGTGTGAAACAATTAAATACCAGTGTGAAACAATTAAATACCAGTTTGAAACTGTTTCATATGATTACCTTGCAACGCAACGGAACATGTGGAAGTCTTTCGGACCAATCCTTTTAACAAGGAACCGTTCTTCTTCAGGGACGGTGTAAACAGGGAGGTTCTTGACACATACGAATACCACAACAGAGTGAATGGCTGGTAGGTTTGTGATGAAATGAGAGAAAATGTGAGGGACTCCACTAGCTAGCTCGGTGTAAACAAGGCCAACACCAGGGACCCGAACAAGCCCAAGGCTAGGACCAAGTCCAAGGATCCAAGCCATTGAGACTCTACTGTGCATCTCAAACTCATACCTCTTCAAAGTTCCGTAGTGCCATACCGACATGATGAGGAGAAAAGATGCAGCGATTACGAGTGGAACCCAACCGCCTTGGTCTATTTTGAAAAGCATGGCCGAAAAGTAGGTGCATTCCACGACGAGTGAGAGAATGGTGAATACAAGAACAAGAACCCAATGGCAACGCCACACGAGGATCATAATCAGCGTCATAAGGAACGTTGTTACGAGCATGACAATTACAACAGCCGTCCCATAAGCATTTCCTATCTGACTCTGGTTCTTGAATCCAGCGGTGACAGCAATGCAAAGGATCATTAGGATCCAATTGATGTCAGGAACATAAATTTGACCGAGGAATTTCCGGGACGTATGCACCACTTTGACTCTTGGAAAACATCCATGGGCTAAAGCTTGCTTGACTAAGGAAAATGTCGCTGATATCGTAGCCTGGCTTGCCACAATCGCTGCAGCTGTTGCAATTATGAACATTGGCCAGTATACACTTCCTGCAAGTATAATAATGATCAACATAAGTCTAAACTTTTTCTAAAGATAGAATGTATATGAAACTCAATGATTATTCTAATAGACACCTGGAATAGAGCGATAAAATGCATCAGCCACATGATCCGGGTGGCTCCTAATGTAAGCAGCTTGTCCACTATAAGCCAAAAGAAGGCAAGGAAACACTATTACAGTAAACGCGATTTGCACAGCTGAGACCGGAAAGTGCGATAGATCTGCGAAGAGTGCTTCGATTCCTGCCATTTTCATGTTCGGTAAAAAAAATATTAAGAGCAAGAAGATAAGAGTAATTAGACAGCAGAATCAACTGGATCATTTTTTTACCTGTTATACTAAGCATAATGCCTCCAAGAGAGGTCCAGCGATCCCAACCTCCTCTTTTAAAGTACCGGTATATATAAACAGGAGAGAAAGCTTTCAAGACGCTAGTGTCATGTTTCCAGATATTGTATATACCGATACTTGCTATAGAGAGAAACCAGAGAAAAACAATGGGAGCAAAAAGCCAACCAACCCGATCTGTTCCATAATGCTGTACACTAAATAAGCTGACTAATATCACAACAGCAACAAAAACAACAACACCTGTAAAAGCAACAGTCACAAACTTGTGATTACTATATAAGACATATATTTCAGATGAAGTTGAATCCATGAGAATAGTAATACCATTGCTTATGTGAGGAAGGTTTACTCTTAGCCCACCAGCAGCTGACAGAACTGCAAGAAAATTGGATTAAATTTATCAATCAATAGTGCTTCTAGGACACAACCTATAACTAACATGGCAGATACTCAATAAGATCAAGTTGCAAGTGATAAACAAATTACATACCAGAAATTGCCGGAGTAAGGATACCATCGCCGATAACCATACAAGTACCAACAAGAACTAACATGAGAAGAGCGGTTTTTCTAGATGTCCGCTTTTCTAACCACCTTTCGGTTTTGGCAGCAAAGGAATGCTCATGAAAAGTAGTACGACTGTAAGTAGTAAGCTCTTCATCAGTACGGTGCTGGTTCTGAATTGTTTTCACTTTGGCATGTCTACATAGTAATGAATACAAAGCCAATGTCCCGCCTACAGAAACAATCAAGTCAGTAGAAAACAACAACAACAATAAAAAGGAAAAAGAAATAAGCTTGTGAATTGGTTAATACCTTGACCATTATCATTTGCTTTACAAACAACGAAAACGTATTTGAGGAGAGGGATGAGTGTGAATGAATAAATGATGAGTGATAGAGCTCCAATGATATCTTCAGGATCCTTGATTCCATGAGGAAATGTATTGTAGAATACGTAGAGAGGAGATGTCCCCAAATCACCATAAACCACACCAAGACTCTGAAATGAAAGCTGCAGAAGCAGAATTGCTGAGAATTTCTGCAAATGTTCACCTAAATTGTTGTTATTTGTAATGTCATAACGCCTATACAGTCGATGAAACCAAACTAAAATACACACTTGAATGCATATAGCAATTTGATTCTGGATAAGACTAAATTTATCAGACAGGACCTTTTCTCTGTACATGTTCCTAAGTCTACCAGCTTCTTCATCCATAGATTGATCAAGCTTCTGGTCCAATTCCCACATGGTGCCTCTCCCATCAGTCTCTCCATCATCAATCTCACCACCCATTGTTGCTGCTTCTACTCTTCCCGCCATTTATTCAATTACTTTTCTATACTAACACATCAAACCCACAATCTCTATATCCCTAGATCTTCACATCCAAACTTGATTTGGTTTGGAATCCTCAATAAACAAAGTTTCACAAACAAAAAAACAATTTTGAAGAAAAGCAAAGTGCTCTCTAAAGGCAAATGTCGTAAGAGCTGATTATACCAAAATAACACATTTACTACCAAATAAAGAAATAATTCGAATAGTAGAAAGATCCTGATTTGAACAAAACAGCCAAAGAAAATCAGGAAAATGTAACAATCAAGGTATCAAACAAAGAATATGCCTAATCTATCTTTCTACAGAAAATCTACGACATTTAATCAAAATTAAACAAAACAATAAAAGCTGAAGAGAAATTCAAAACCCTGAGATGATTTCTATGGAGACTACTGAAACAAAAAAGTGATCATAAGAAGTAGAATTCTCATGTTAATGGAATGAACCGTTTCAATAAGTGGGTCCTGTTTGATTCAGAACCATCGAATTAATTAAAAAAAAAAGTAACACAAAACCCATGAAAAATCTCTGAATACTCTCGACGAAAATTATGAAGGAAGTTGGCAGAAAAAGAAGTTGCCTTTACAGGTTTATTTTCTGTGGAAACTGAGAAAAAAGAAAAGAAAACAGAGAGACCTGAGTTTTCTCTTCACTTTCTCTGCAACTGAGAGAGTTAAAAAAGAAGAAGAGGCAAATTCTGTGTGTGAGAGAGACAGTGTGGGAGCAAATATGATTCTGATTTCTGACAAGAATGAACTTGAAGAGATTTAAATAAAAGCACAAAAATTTATAGTCCATTCATGTTTTAAAATGTATTGGAATTATCGAAGAAGTATTTTAATAGTTTTATCAAAAGAATATATATATATATATATAAGAAATTCTGCTTGGATTTATCGAAACTACAATCCTTTATATATATTATAAAAACTAGGAAAAAAATTCACTCAGATTATAAGCATAAATCATCTCTTAATTTTATTTTAAAATATTTAGTTAATATATAAAAAAAAATTGCAGATTAAAATGATATAGTTAATGACTATGCTATTTAGGGTTTGATTCTATTTTTACTTATTTTGCAGATTAAATAAAAGTTTTAAAGATGAAATTAGGTTATAGGTTAAATTTTATAGTTGACAAGAAAAAGAAAAATGTTTAATTAGTTTTTTCAACCGTCCAAAAATCATACTTACCTTAGTATATAAGTTAACCATATATAAGTAATTATAAATGTAACAGAACGAAATTTAGCCTTGTTTAATCTGTGAGAGAAAATAATAATGTGACAAAATATATAAATAATAAAATAATATTTTAATCAAGGTATTGAATTGTTTATATGCGTACATCTCGATATCAATAACACCCAATATGTTTACACAATAAATTATTTCTCTTTGATTATTTTGGAGTAGATAATAGACAAGGGTAAGTTAAAGTAAACTGTCTATTTTGGGTAATATTGTCGCTATGTGATCTCACACTTAACTTTTCGGAAACAATAAGTAAAGTAAAGTCTTTAGATCCTAAAATGAATCTAGGATACTTGTTTATTATTTTCTAACAAGGATTATGACTCAAGTCATTTAATATAGGCCTAATTTAGTAATATTCAATATCTCTTTGTCTCTGTACGTAAAAAATTACTATCATTCCATGAGAAAAGATTCACATTATCATTATTATCAAACAGTGTCAGAGAAAGAGAGGATATTCACGACGCGATTCTTTTATATTTCTTCATACAATGAAATAAAATAGTAAAAAATAAGCAACTATTAATGGTATATTGTTCTTCAAAGTATGAAGTGAAAGGTGCAGGCACATGGTTGTAAGCTAGAATATAAACAATACGACAGCTTCTACGGATCCATAACCATTTATGTATGTTGTATCTTACATTACATGTGGCCCTCCTCCAAACACATCCTACTCTTCCTTTTTCTTAACATCCTTATATACTGATTTGAATATCATCCAACATTTGCTTCATCTAAGTGTTCACAAAATTTACAAAAGGTAAATGTGGAAGAGTTTGTGAATATTGTTTTTTCAGTAGAATTTGATTGTAAGGAATTGTATTTAAGTAACGTAATACTGTTGAAAGTTTTGAAAAGAGTTTTTAAACTAAAAGTTAGATTATATTGATGTAATGGTTGAAAGAAAACAATATATGTTTTGTGTCCGGTCATTATTGAGCGGTAGGGATCTAGAATGTTAGTTCAAATAGTGTTTGGCCCATGATGGCAAAAAGAATGATATCCTTAATTAAATTAAGAGACATAATAATAGAAAAGTAAGAATTGTTTTGTAACTTTGAGATTCGTTTTGGTCATGTCGTGTATTCGTACGTGTTATCGTTTTCTGCAGCTGGAATAAGTAGTTTTTTGGCATTATCACAACTGGTTTCAAACACGTACGTGGTGCGATGTAAGTGGTCATCGATTGATGACTTATGTACCTGCATCAATGTCTCACAAGAATATCCACAGCCTAACATTCACATCTATTCTTTTAACAAATAAAATATATGACGAAGAATAGAATTGAGAAGACTAATAAAATACTTCTATATTATTTATATATACCTTTTAAATGTTTGTATTCTTGGGATAAGGAGTTATTTTTTTGAGACTTCAGTGTCGTCATCTTCTTTTCTATATCTGTTTTCAGCACATTTATCACAAAAAGTTGGACGAAAACTTCAAAACAATACTTTACACATATATTATCAAATTAAGTATATAATCTTTCATTAGTTTATTTCTCTAATATTTCAATATGCATTATTATATTTTTTGTATTTTTAATTAAATAAGTGGATTAGTACTCAGTCTAGGTAGTATGTATTTTTAAGATGTGTATTTAATTATTGATTGGTCGATCTTATTGTATATACTTAATAGTCATCTCTATCGACATTAAATATTTCTGACAATTAATGTCTCTGTGGATAATCATTGTTATCGGAATTGACAGATTCCTAATTTAGGATCCTTAAGTAATCATTAGCTTCGACTGTGTGTGGAAGTCTTGAATGAGTTAGCATTTGAAACAAAAAGGTGAAAACATAATTTCTATAAAGAAAAAAACAAACATAGTTTACTTTAAAATATCACTTGTAAATGAAAAATAAAGAAAGTAATTTTTTTGATATAAGTAACCAATAATCTTAAACTCATCCTAAAATTCATCTTATAAGATTTTTTTCCGGTTAATAATTGTGAATGACACCATTTTTTTCTCTCAACGAAATATTGGATGTGATATTGGTGAATTATGAATGTTTAGGGTTTATACTTGAACTGAAAGACATGCAATGTCTTCAGCTTGTCGTTGGTTACATTTCATTTCAGACATTTTTGTTGATTTTTTGTTTTTTTACACAGATCTTTTTGTTGATTAATTGAACAACATTCAACCGAATAATGTTAGAGCTGTTATTTTCTGTTTCCAATTTGGTCTTGTATAATTTGCTTTCTTTGGAAAATTTTAGAAATCCGATTATATGGCCAAAAAGATAATGGGTAATTTGTGGATATCCAATGCATACTCCATCTAAAACCAAATATTCATAAAGATCAACACGTGGGACTTCTGTGTAGTCCTACTACACCGTGGGTCTGATCGATAGACACGTTCATGCATCTATTCATAATGATCTTTTGTATGCTCTTGTAATATTTCAAATGATACATATTGATAAAAATGATATATAAAAAGCCAAATGTACAATATTAATGGGTGTGATCATTATCCAAATTAAGTAATGTTTTTACTTTTGAGTTTTAACTTGTCAAAAACTAATAAATAGAAGATGATTGACCAGTGACCAAATCTTAAAAAGCACTACTGAAAGAGAACAGAATGCTCTAATTAATGGCAGAACTAAGCCTGTGTTGTATTCGCTTTTATGACATATACAGTAACAAAGTAAAAAAGAATGAAGAGTTCGGTCCGGATAAAGTGTGTCACTATCATAAACAAAAAAAACTAATGGAATCTACAGAATAAGAATTGGTTAAATAATATCTTCCTTACGTATCCTGTTGCTATGCGTGTGCCCTCTGTTTCCTTACTGCAGAAGTTAACGCACTGGAGGCTAATATTAGCTTGTGTAACTCTCTCTCTTGTCAAGATGTTGAGAAGGAGAAAGTTTGAGCTTCTCAACGATCTAATAGGTTTCTCTGACGAGACAAAGAAATGTGTTTATATGGAAGTGATAAGACCGGTTTGGTTTGTGCATAAGCATGAGCAGTTTGGTTCGGTTAAGTTTCTTATGACGAGGCGTTTGTCACGGTTACTCATTAGCTTGATGAGTGGTAACTTCTGCGACACTTGACGCCAGATTTCCTTCACTGCTCCATTTGGATCATCATAGTCAAAATACCGCCTTACCTGTGTGCATCGTATCACTCGGATATGAGACATGTCCCACGATATATAAGAGAATCAAGCTTTTGAAGAGATTAGAGGTTGAACGTAAAGCAAAGGTACCGATTTCATCTCTCTCTGGTACTCCAAGATCTTCTTGGTGTTGAATTTCCTCAGCATCCGAACCAGAAATCCAGGCTGCAGAGCTGCATTGGCCTCAACAAAAATGGAAAACTTTCTATAATCTATAACATCCTCGAAAGGTAGCTCGATGCTATCGCTAATGATCACAGGCACACACAAACTGACTATGGAGTCAAAAAGTCTGCAAGCGGATGGAGTGTCACCAGCAGGATTTAAACAAAACTTTGAAGTATGCATTCCTTTCGTAGCAGCTCGTCGGTTCTCTCTGGATTGAGTTCCATGTTTTACTGTTACATCTTTTTCCTTTTCTAGAACTTGAAAAAGCAAATCACGAACTTTTCCACCCTGAGGACACCCAATTAATCAGTCAGAAAGATAACAGTATTGTCTTCTTTCTTCAACTTAAACGCTAGTCTACTAATGCCACCAAATTTCAACATTCTAGACTAGCTGACACCCAATGACCTTAGATAGGTACAAAAATGGAACTTTTTGGATTCTAATTATTCACATTTCCAAGAACAATTTCAAAGGGAAAATCAACTTACATCTTTGCGATATCGATTCCCCATAAAGAAGAGCAATGTGTCGCGAGCTTCTACTCCGATTTCTCCATTGAAGAGATTGACTCTATGAGAGTAAGGTATGACCACATCCTTAACAAAGGATCCTTGATCAGGCCTCAATCGCCCGAAATCCGCCACGAGCAGAACCGCGTTCTTGACCCGATCCAGGATTTTATATAACGCATTGGGATCGCCGCCAGGTATCACGTGGTCTCTCCCACCGTTCCTCCTCCACCATTCTTGACCTTCAAGCCACTCCATCAACCCTTCCTGCATCTTCTCATCGCTGTAACCGGATCCAGGTTCAACAGGTCGACCCGCATTCACGATTAAGCTGAGGGAAGAGAACACCGGAACGTAGAAGAGATCAGCGTCGGCAGGATCCAAGACACGGACAATCGGAGACCCGGATCGATCCACCTCAGGTCGATTCAGATCCGAGAAAAGATACCACTCGTGCATATGCTGATGACCCGGATACTTGAGCGTGGTGACGTCATCAACAGGCTTCTTACTTCCACCGCGAGCGATTGAGTGCTGCTCGATTAAACCGTAAGTGAATCTCCGAGGGAGATTGTACATGTAAACCCTAACCCTAGGCTGAATCGGAGCTGGTCCTTGATCATCTTCTTCGCGGAAAAGCTGGCGAGGGAGATCGGAAGAGGAAGGAAGGGAACGACTGACGGAGGCATTGAGAATAACATAGATAGCAATGACGGAGACGACAGTGATTGCTGCTCGTTTGAGGAGGGAAGATTTACGCGCCATTGAGTAGATGACGGAGATTGAAGAAAGTTAGGGTTTTCAGGTGAGAAAGAGAGAGAGAGAGAGATTGAATTCACTTTAAGCTCACTAATGAAGATGACTGTTGAAATTTGGTTCGTTACTTTTGCTTCACCTCTTACCCCCAACAGCTATTCTAATTTTCACAGAATTTTACTAATTATTATTTAACACAATTATACAATTATTAATGAAATAATGAATGTTGTTAACGGTTGAAATTAATAGGAAGGAAAGATTATGGATTACGTGTTCTGTGAATTACAAGTTTAATGGTACAAGAAATAAGACATAACAAACATAACATTTGTGTTTTGAGGGATTTGTACAAATCTAATCTCTCTCTACATAATTCATTTGTTTTCGTAAAATGTAACAGTGTTGTCACTTAGTTATGCTGTTTATAAGAGATGGGACCAGATCTTGAGACAGCAAACCTAGGAAGTGGACTAGGACCTATGCTTCTTGATCCTGATCCTGTTTTATGGCTCAAGCTGTAATCTAATGGTCCAGAACGACGGGAACTCCCCCTTTGTTTGTTGTTTATCTCATTGCCTCTTGAGTTTCCAGTTCCGGGTTCCGTGTAGTGATCCTGACCGTAGAGTGAAGATGATGAGCCTTTGAAGTAGCCTGAATCCTGGGCGCTTCCGCTGCTGCCACTACCACGCTGGGGAGTGGTGGGGTTTTTCATGGAGGGAGAAGCATGGATGAGCGATACGGATGGAGAATTGTATGGTGATGCGGTTGAGAGCGGTGTGGTTGGTGTGTTGGAGTAGTATTGAGTGTAGATTGACCTGAGGATTGTGTATGGGACATGTGATTCAAGGGAGCTTCTTGGAAGGTACGGTGAGATCTCACAGAGTTGGTCAAGGAAAATAAGCTTCGCCACAAGATGTGATCTGAGGAACAAAAAGAATGATATGATGATTGTGTGGATAAAATTGCGAGATAGAGAGATAACCAAACAAACAGGGTCTTTCTTACCTGTTGGCTTCACTCCATGAATCTAGCACGATCGATGCAGCGAATTTAACAAAGAGTAACATTGCGGATTTGATGCTTGCTTCAGCGGTTACTCGGGGTTGAAACTCTGAGTCGAGATTTTCACTAGAGTGATGACCGTTGGAGAGGGGATGATGCTGCTGCTGGTATTCACGTTGTAACCTCGCATATTCACTTCCTGCGATGACAGCGCTAATACACCGAGCCAAACAATGGATGTTGTTGCTGAATCCGCCAGTCTCGATGTTGAAGCCAGTAGTGTTCCAGGCGTTTGAAGTCATGAAAGAGGCGAAAAAGTAAGGTACCAAACTCCATGAGTTGTCACTTGCACCTCCTACCTCTTCGAGGATTAATCTAACCCATTCAGAATCATGGTCTCCAGCTACACCAACGCCATTTGCCACACCTTTGATCCTTCTGATTTCTTTCTTTTCAGGTATTTCTTCCGGTATGTGTTCAACAATGCCAGAGATCATCGAGTGTATCAAAGATGCATTATCTTGAAGAACAGCTCCAGAGGCTTCGGCTAGGAGCTCATCAAAAGCCAATGCTTGACCAGCTTCAATACAAAATCCTATCACTGTATCTAAATCGACTATCTGCCTGACAGATGCATCTCTCTCCACTCTGTCACCAGAATGCATACTTGCAGCCGCTGCCTCAATCAATTCCCGGTTTGACCTCAGAGATGTTTCTATGCAGTTTATCAGGGCAGCTGTATGTACTTTCATCATCTTATCCAGCCGGTCTACTCCATACCCACCAAATATACGAACAAATGCCTGTAATTCCTTGAGGTCAGTAACTGACTCTGCAAAATACCCTCCCACTGGTCTAGTGCTTTTGAAGTATTTGTGCCTTGGAGCGAAGAGGATTCCTGCGCCAGAGACATCCTTGATGATATTGTCCATGTACCAGCTGCACACAACTTCAACTGCAGATCCAGTGCTTTGCTGTAGTTCAGCAGGTTTTTCGAATGAATGCAAACAAGAAACAGGCCCTGTGAAGGCTTCTCTCAGTAATATATCTCTGATGCCTTGAGTTAGGTCCATGCTAACGTGCTGCTCTGCCAAGTGGACTATGCTCATATGCCGCCTGATAAGAGACTCCAAGACAGAAGGTCGTTGAAGATCATTATCCGTTTGTAGCGCAGTAAGAAATCTTCTCTTGAAGTTCCCAAGGATGCATTCTCTCATGTACTGAAAATATCCAATCGGCAGATTAAGGTAAGTCTTAATAAGACCTAACAATGGGAGACAATGCATCGTTTCTTCAAATAGGATTGAAAAAGCATGCAGCCTGTTAAAATAGGATTGGAACAGAAATTCTAGAAAACTCACCTCTCTCAGCACAAATACGTGGTTTATAACACAAATCGGCTCCATGTCGTTCAAAATTGAACACAGATTTGTCAACCTTTGGATTGCAGCTTCCAGCCTGCCATCACAAGCGGATACTTAAGAACACAGTCTCTACAGTGCACTGATTTCATGAAGAGAGAAAATTTTCGAAATGACTTCTGAGCTCACATCTTGATAGACTTATTGTTCTCAGGATAGCTTTCATGGCCGGGTAAAGTAAACCCGCCTACAACCCTGGGGGATTTCATTGAAGGAGCAGAAGTTCTTGACGTATTATTCAGATACGCTGCAGCTTGTTCTGGAAGAAGCTATAGAAGCTTAACACATCAGTTTGAGGAAGGCAGTCACATAGAAGGTTGGTTACTTTATACTAAAAATTTAGGATAGGATTTGTGACCTGAGATTCTAAAGCACCAAACCCCCCTTCTGAATCAAGAATATTTATTAGTCCCTCTAGTCCTCCCATTATTGATTCAATAAGAGACTCGACGTAGAGCACTGCATCTCGTCCAAATTTGGTAACCTGTGGAGAGACAAGAAGGGGGACCTTTCGGTTTAATAGATGTTGTCACAGATACAGAAAAGAGAGACATGAACGGAGATAAACTATGAAGTGTCCTTCACCAAAATAAAAACATATATGTTGCTTTATTTAATTAAAAAAAGGCGAAATGCTAAAAAATTTAATTGAAATCCAAAAGTACTATAAGGAACATATCACAGTAAACAACTTGATCTGCATACTACATACGCAAACAAGATAACGAAGTCCATTCATTATTAAAATCGCATCATTATTTATTCTCATATTGAAAGTAATATGGTCTAGATCTTTACACGCTTAAATGCATGCAAGAGTCTTATGAATTAGACACATACTACGAAAAATGCAAAAATCCACTGGGATTCAGTTGTGGACTTACCTCCTCAGGAATTATTAGCGAAGCACATTCCGGAAAACTACTAGCCACACTGAGCCATGCACAGCAGTGTTGGGGTCGTCCTTCTGGCCCAAACATTGTATTTCTGAAAACCTTTTACAGCAGTCTAATTTCAGATTATCCATAAGATGACAAGAAGGATTGTGGACAATGAATAATAACAGGAAGTTTACAGTTGTGAGATGTTGGTGGTAAAAATATAATTTCTTCAGACTTCCATGCTTTGATAATTGAGTCTCTAACTCATCAACACATCTGCATTGAGAAAACATAAAAAATTTAGGATATTAGTTTCACTATTTCTCTTGCTATAAGATAGTCCAGTAATGGTCATATAGTGCCCAGAACAGTACCTCGACCAGTTATATGCAGCATTTCCTTCGGATAGCAAACCCTCCTTCCCGGTAGAGACAGTGGCTTTTTCTAGATGTCTAATATTTATTGATGATCGAGAAGAAGTGACAATCATCAAAATGGACAACCAATCTTTCCGGAATTCCTGTATAACAAAGAGATGTTGAGTATTACAAAAATAGATTGGATGAAGGTAAAAGCATAACTGTCTTAGGACCAGGCTACAATTAGGATTTAAAGACAGGCCAAATGGAAAACATATGGAGGACATGAGTAAATTTACTATCTAGGGTGTATGACATTATCTGTGAGAGAAAAATGTAAGTGCATCTGACTCAAAAATATGTGGATCAAGTCTTTCTTACAGATAGGTCACACGTGATTGCAGAAACATTTTCTCCCTGAGATTTGGGTATATTTTCGAGATGTTGTACAATATGCTGGAAAAGGCCTTTTAAGGTAGGATCAAGGTCCAGGGCCACGATTCCAGGAGTACCCATCAAATAACGAATCCTTCCAGCAGATGAAGAGAGGTATGATAGTGCATAACCTCGAGCAGCTGCATTTCAATTAACAAACACCATTGAGTTCACCAAATTTTGAGTTTTTTTCGTACAGATCAGTGGGCTCTTCTTATAGTTTCAGTAAAGCTGCAACGGGTCCAACACTAACGTGTCAAACTCCTGTACTGACAACCAGAGTCCAAGGATGTGATATATCAAAGTAACAAACCTGAGATGTACTTGCGTACTAAACAGCAGAGACGGTCCATTCCATCAAGCAGAAAGCCTATGGTTGGATCATTTGGATCCTACGACACAAGGAATAACAAATGGCAATCATAAACAAATTTTGAGCTCATTGAAAGTCGGAGGTACAATACTGAGAGGCCCTCAAAGTTCAAGCAATT
The DNA here is from genome assembly GCA_023374145.1 of Lepidium sativum. Taxonomy (NCBI): domain Eukaryota; kingdom Viridiplantae; phylum Streptophyta; class Magnoliopsida; order Brassicales; family Brassicaceae; genus Lepidium; species Lepidium sativum. The sequence goes on from JAKUCM010003552.1 coordinate 16,993, forward strand.
AACTTACTATGTCAACTGGTATAACTCGAGCAGCTTTAGATTTTGAGGATGCGACACCAGCATGTTGAAAATACCACAAAACCTCAGATTGGGCTAAAGCCAATGCAGAGAATACCATCTAAGGACAGAAAAATAATTAAATCAATCATTGGGATTGTTTGGGAAAGAAAGAACTCTTATCAGTATAATACTAGATAGGAGGCTCCGGTCTATGCAGAACTTCAATGACACATAGTTTATGACCATTTATCCTTAATAGTATTACATACAGATTTCGCAAAGAAATCTTTTGACACTTTTGGTAGATCATACTTTCCATAGAAGCATTCTGTATTTTTTTTTTCTCAAATAAACCAATAGCTTGTGTCCTATTCTCTTCGTTATATTTTCATTGACTTCTCTTGGAAAATTGAATAGCAATTTGACAAAACTCTTCACTAATACTTTTCATAAGTGTTAGTCATCCTTCTAATGAAAGCATTGTCTGTATTCTTTGAAATTAACCAATAGCAGCAGCCCACACATGAACGTGTCTTAAATTTACCATCCCCTGTTCCTAATGCAAGAATACAATTGCAAGGTCTGTTCACTAAAGTAAAGCCAATCACTGACAGACGCTAAACCATTAACCCTAACACGAAACAGACTAAACCTATACCTGAATGTTTGGAGCCAACAAACTTGGTTGATCAGTAAAAAATAGAACCATCCGCCCTATTTCCTGCTTCAGCAATATTCTCCTTTCTCGGTGTATGGTATCACATAATTGCATTGCTTGCTCATGTACCTCACTGAAAGCAACGACCAACAAAAAATAACAGTTCAAGAGCCATGAATTCTGCAAAATCACAATCTTAAAGAAAAATAAGTAATCATATGAGGATTACAAAGTCAGTTGCTGCTCATAAAGCCGTAAGTATAGAACTAAAAAAAATTGGAGTTACCTGATCATTTTCTCAACTTGCTTTGCTACACTATATTCTAGATCAGCTTCCTTCTGTTTAGTCCGACCAGACTTTGCCATCTTCTTTGATTCTAACACACGGGGTAAAACATACAACTGGTAGTTTTCGTGCAACAGAATGTACTGCATAATCCGTTAATAGAGTCAGCTTATGTCAACTAAATTCTAATACAAAACTCTTTGTTGCAGACAAGCTATATGAACTCACCTCATCCCGGAATAAAGTCACAACTAAGTTTTCCTTTAGAACAACCTGAACTCAACAAGACAGCATAACATTTATTAGAGACAGCACAAATAACGCAATTTTGATTTATTTTGTACATCAAAAACCTACCTCCCTTACAACTACTCTTAATTTAAATAAACAGATAAAATGAAAGAACATAACATATAGATACCTTAACTGAATATAACCTATTTTAGAAACAGATCCAAAAAGGGGAAGAAATTTTCGGATTTGTAAGAAAAAAAAAATGCTACTATTGACCCGATAAGCTAAATTACAAGATAGAATTCTTCAAGGGCATGCTTCTTTATCAAGATCTCAATTGAAAACAAAAGAAAAAACAGATTCATACCAGGGCAATATCAATGCTAGTAACACGAAGAAGCTCTTCCGGGCAGACTAGATATCCAAGAAGCACCCATTCTCGATACGAAGTAACATTTGCGAGATCTTGCGCTCTCTGTAGTAAGCAAAAGAGTAATCTATGATATAGCACTATACATCAAAGAAAAAAAAAGTTGAAAGGAAAATACTACAGCATCCTACTAATTTAGAGAACCTTATGTTTTTTATGTTGATTAATATCTAGCTGTTCATACCATGGGATGAGCAGAGTTTGTAAGTATATCTGGGAATCGAGGATGATATGGGCTTAAAAATCCCTCATTTCTCAACTTCCTTGTATCTGCAGATAGAAAAATACTGGGTCCTACAGCCTCCAGGACCTAAGAAAATGAGTATCATTTTCAGTATTAGCTCGTAGTATACCTTTTCATTTCAAATGTGGAGATAAGAAGTACAGCGACAACTCTTATGATCCAGCCAAATCCTACTAAAGTAATAACCAAATTAAAGGAAGTCGCAATACCAACCTCTCCAATCCTTGGGCTGACAAAATTCAAATCTTCTTGTAAGCCTTTTAATGGGGGATCATATGAGTCTATGAATTGCACCAAGCTGAATCAAGACAAAAACTGTTAATTCATGGTAATTGGCCTATTGATTACATATATATGTATGTACATATATCTTAAACATGACAGTACAAGGAAAAAGTCCATACCGGTGATAAAAGTCACAATCGCGATCATTTCTTGATAGCGCATGCAAAAGGTTGTAAACTTGCAGCAACATTTTCCTAGGAATCTACTTTAATAGAATAAACACTCTTAGAGATTGATAATAAATAAATATATACCGCTTCTGACATGTATAATCAATCCAAATTAAAAGAAACCTAAACAAAGCAATAAGCTCAGCATACCTTCTCTGCGAAAAGATTGACTCGGACAAATGCACAAAACAGATCCATGAATGCATGCAGTATAAGTGAGTTCTGATGAGGCTGCAAAAAACTGAACTAAGTTATGAGCCAATCATGAATACTCAACAATTTATCCTCATCCCCACATATAAAAAATTTCATAAGTTGGAAAATAACGTGATGTACTACAGTTCTCATGGGCTCCACCCAATGTACAAGTTCAAAAGAGAGCTCAACGTTTCAACCAAGAGCAAGTAAATACTTTCTGCAGATGAGAGACTTTACTCACCAGCAAGGTAATTACAGTGCTACTTAGGTCCAATATAAGCCGTAGTGCCTGTTCTCGAAATGCCATCAAGTCAAGCAGCAACTGACTCAAGGAATAAAAATGTGAGACAGAAGGAATATGATCCCTTGCTAAATTAAACACACGGACTGAAAATAAAAAGGCTGACAAATAACCACTCTTTTACACGCTAAAAGTTAAATCATATATTAAGTATATCTTATATGCGTTCACACACATACAATGCAGGTTCTTGGTGAGACGTAATATAATGAATAACAAAAACTTATAGAAGCTTGACATTATAGAAAGTAATTCTTCTGATAGGCTTCACTATTCTCAGAAAACAAGTTTAACTATAGACCTAAAACATATTGCATAAATAGTTTTTTGTCACCTGTATCCATGGCTCTAAACTTTGTAAGTAAACTTCAGCACCGTCATGTAAACTATCTAGTGAAAACTTGTCAATCTGCAGAGGTATTGCACAAAAAAAAAGAAAAGAAAAAGAAACCAGAGCATTAGCATATTAATTGTGACCATCAGTGTAACCAAGCACACACTAAGCCTAATACAAAAGAACTCAATACTTACACGTTCGAGTTGCAATTTGCTGAAATGCTCAGGAAACTTTTTTGAGAGCAATGTACATATCCGCGGATGATTAGGGAACACACCCGCTTTCCAAAATGCTTCAGAGAATACATGACCAACAGGATCTGGGTACTCCAAGATTTGATTGAGCCTATACATTTTAGCCATGAGACCCTCTCCAACCTCAATCATTTGAACAACCCATTGTATGTTCAAAGCCTTTGTGGAACCACCAGAACTCTGAACATGTCCATCAGAACTCATATGCTTTGAGCTCCTAGATGACACTGATGCGGCCATTTCAGGTCCCAAATACTCAGTCCATCTGGAAGGACCCTCCCATTCCCTCGACCTCATAGAAGTCGGGGACATTGAGTCATCTTGACTGGAATAAAATTGACGGGATCCCGCCATATATGATCTCTCAAGAAGATAAGAATCCTGCAATAAGAGGATATCTATTTCAGAATCACACATTACACAATCCCGTCTAACATAATTCACTTAACTACTGTCAATGCTCTTGCATTCCTCTTACTAAACCCAGTAATTCTCAACAACGCCTCGACATAGAGAAAATGCGGGACAACTAGAGTGATGCAATCTTGCATACGATCATAAATGAAAGTAGAGATGAGTCAGGAATGATTTTATCCCTTGCCATTTCTCAGAAACCAAAAAATGAGCTATTGAAAAACCCAGGTCAAGCAAGAGGCACGAGAAGATTGACGTTACCTGAAGGAGTTCTAAAGGCGAAAGTCAATTAGGAAGAAATAAAGAGCATTAGGAAGATCAAAGCTTCGTTTTCCAGTTCAGATCTGAATTTAGAATCTACACCGGCGACGATGACGACGAAGAAGAGGAAGAGCGGGCTTAAAGGAGAGAGAAAGAGAGAGAGTCAGGCTCAATCGGAGTGTGAGCCGAGAAAGAAGAATTGCTAAATTCGGGTCTCATTTAAGACAACATTAGTCAGAACCATTTCTTTCATTTCCAAATAAATATTTTTTTTCCGAGTACATTTCGAAATTTTAATTATTTATAATTGATCATTAATTATGAGATTTATGAATTTTAGCATATGAAAATAATGTGTCTTTTGTCACTTGTATTATCAAAAGGTAAATTCAAATCTACGAAATGTATTAGAATAATTAGGATAATCTTAATATAAATAGTGTTTGGTCATTGGTGTATTTAGTACTATTTTTGGTATTTTGAAAGAATTTCTGTTATAGAATATAAAAAAGCTCTAGTTGGGTGGTTGAAATATAAGTCTATAAGAGGACAAATAACAAATAACTGTTGTGATCATTGACCTCAACATTATCAGCTTTTAGGTGTAATAATTATTAATTATTCAAAAATTACTGTGTTAAACTATATGATTCAATTCATACTTGATGTATTTCTGACATTTCTGATGATGCCATCGTGACAAATTAGTCGCTGTTCAATATTCCGGATACCGGTTAAGTATTACTCAAGCATTCCATTCTTTTCAATATAGTTATTAGTTTTAAAAAATTCATTATAATATTATATTATATGTTTGTCATTATAATATATTCAGTATTTTTACATAACTAAGAAATAATAAAATGTAAGAGATGAAATGAAAAGGTATATGAAATATCATCTACCATAAAAGTATGAAAGATAATATTTTGTATAACACATTAACAAAAAAAAGCAGAAGAGAAAGTTTGAGTGGAATGTATGAAATGGAATATTAAATAATAAATGCATTAATGTTTATATGTAGGTTTGACAACAGAGGAATCTTGTAGTAGAAGAGACATCGTGCAAGTTTGATGGAGAATTTTGAGGCTAAAACAAGCTTGAATTTCACAATAAGCAACAATGATTACAAAATCTTTTCCTCACTGTGCACTTATCATTGCATCACAGATTTTGTTTCCTTTCACGTTTTATTTTTGTGTGGTGTGAAACTAGAAAGAAACAAAAACTGGTTTCACTTCACACGGTTGCTACCATACCTGCACCTATCCTATACTATTCTTTTGTTCTCTCATGAATCTATCCTCCAATAGATTCTTTTGTGGTACACTAAACCTTTTGATATCTCTTATAGATATATAGTAATTACCTAGGAAAAATATATTTACACCTCATTTATTTCTATATATTGTCTCTCATTTGTATTATACACAACACACATTTACAATATACAAAAAGAATTAATCATTAACTTCTTCTCTCCCAGTTGTGTCCTCTTTCTTTCTTTTACTAATAATATAATATAATATATGATATAATAATATAATATATATTCATTTTATCACGTTATCAGCACGAGATTCCGTATTAGGAAAGGTAAAAATTATTTTTTGTCATATTTGTTTTTTTATATTTTGTTACAATGGGTGATTTTCCCTCCTTATATATTTTAATTTATCTTATAAGGTATAATAATGGCCAAAATATTGAATGGTGATTTGGTCTCCATACTTAAATACTAATTTCGGGAAGATATGCGTTGCTTTCCCGAATCGATCAATATGCTTTGCCTTTATAATCATGATCATATGGTAGGTTATGTCTCAAGACATTAACAAATTGTTCCAGAAGAAAAATAAAATAAGAAAATGTCCCGAAGACATTTACAAAATGATCCTAAAGAACAGTAAAACAAGAGAAAAGTTAAATAAAATAATTTGATCGATTCATGATAATTTGATCGATTCATGAAAGATTAAAATAATTTAATCTAAACAATAAAATGTCCAGAAGACAAACAATACATTTTAAATTATTCTCATTTTAATTAATGCATAGTATGTGATTATATATCTCTATAATTTGATCGATTCATGATAATGTTATTATTGGTAAATACTAATTTCGATAAATGTATTTTTGGTTATATTTTATAACGGTTATGAAAGAAAAATAATAATACATATATCTCCCCAACGACTCTAAACACTATTTTCAACAGCTGCATACAAATTTTTCATCTATAAATACACTCATTCTTCTCTCATCTCTTCACTCAAAAATTTTCTTCCCAATCACAAAACATGTTAATTTGGATTTTAATTGTTTCTTTGGTTACAATTATTTTTTCAATTTACGGGCTTTTCATTTTTGAACACACTCCCGAAGAATTTTGGATAACTGTTGGTTTGATTACTTGTGCTTTATATATCCTTGTAGTCTCCTGTTTATTTTATTTTATTTTTTTCTGTTTAAATAATATATTATTTTGTATTATTTTTTAATAATATTATGTCGAATATTTATAACATTAAATAATAAAATTTTACTATTATTATGCAGTAATTATGTCAAATTTGGCTAAACACGAGACCACTGCCCTTGATATATTGGGAAACAATTATATGAGATGGGTTGTTACAACAAAAACGCACCTTAGAGGAAGAAAACTCCTCGATACCATCGATAAATCGACAACAACTTCAAAAGAGTAAAAACTAATGCTGTGATATTATTGGTCCACCATATCCACGATGATTTAAAAGATGAATATATAACAAAAGAAAATCTTGCAGATCTTTGGAAATCACTCAAAGATAGGTTTGATCACCACAAATATGTGATCTTACTAAAAGCTAAACACGAGTAGTTGAACCTCCGGTTTCAGGATTATTTGAACCTCCGGTTTCAGGATTACAAAAGTGTAAGTGAATATAATTTTGCTCTGTTCAGAATCACTTCCAAGATAATGTTATATGGAGAGAGAATAAGTGATTATGATATGATCAAAAACACTCTTCAAATATTTCATGGTGGAAATGTAGTCATGCAACAACAATACTGTGCTAAGGAATACACAAAGTATCCATAATTGATGCAAGTTCTCCTTATATCAGAACAAAATAATGAACTTATAATGCTAAACCATCAATCTCGTCCTAATGGATCAACATCATTGCCATAAGTGAATGTTACATCATCAAATTATAATAATTATAGACGTGGACGCGGTCGAGGTAATTACCATGGTCGTGGACGAGGAGGATATAGATGTTGACATGGACGTGGACGAGGAAGAAAATTTTGTGCTAAGGATTTCAACAATAAAAGGAATAATAAAAGGTCAAAAGGGAAAGAAGTTGAAAAAAACAACATGAGGAACGTTGTTATAGTTGTAACATAAAAAGGCATTGGTCACATACCTGCAGTACGCCAAAGTATTTTGCTGACCTACACCAAGAGTCACAAAATAAAAAAGAAAACAAAAGGAAACCAACTTCGTTTATGGCAATGTTGGACATTCATTTGATAATGAAGATGGACTTTCTTTTGACATTGATGTCGAGCCGCCTCTTGATGGTATAAATAATGATACATATCTCGATGTAGCTGATTTTATTGTTGATTCTATAAATATCAACGAAATCCAAAAAGACTAAAATCTTCCTAAAAAAGAAAGTATAACATGATGTATAACTAGTTATGGTTGCATAATGTTGTTTCATGTCTTGTTTTCTTTGTAAAATAGTTTGTGTTGTAATATAAAGTTTGTTTTTATTATATTAATGCATATTTTATGAATATTTTAAAATTAGAAAATGTTGAGATTCAGAAACAATGATGGAGATATGTGTCTGGCAGATAGTGCTACAACGCATACAATACTTAAAGATAATAATTATTTCTCTATTTTGTCGGAGCGTGGATACTATAACTGGTGATGCAAAGATTATTATAGGCTCCAAAAGAGCTTGTTTCTCAATGCCAAGGGGAACAAAATTTGAAATAAATAGTGCATTATGCTCTCCCAAATCCTATAGGAATTTGTTGAGTTTCAAAGATATCCGGAGAAATGGATATCACGTAGAAACCATGAATGAAAATGGTGTTGAATAGTTATGCATCACATCAGTTAATTTGGAAAAGAAATGTGTATAGGAAAATTTGCCACCTTTATCCTCCATAATATATTTCATAAAAATAGATATGATTGAATTATATGTTACAGTAAACCAGAAGTTTACATGTACATTCAAAATTTGGCATGAACGCTTAGGGCACCATGGTTCAGTCATGATGTGAAAGATTATGGAAAATATAAATGGCCATTCGTTGAACACAAAGAAGATTTTTCAAGCAAAAAAAATTCCATGTAATGTCTTTTCTCTCAGGAAACTAATAATTCGGGCATTACCATCCAATTGTTATGAATCTCTGATATTTTTAAAGAGAATACATGGTGATAAATATATGGGCCTATCCACCCACAATACGGACCATTTAGATATTTTATTGTATTAATTGATGTATCTAGTAGATGGTCACATGTGTGTCTATTGAGCACACGAAACATAGCTTTCGCAAAATTCATTGCCCAAATAATGAGGTTGAGGACACAATTTTCTGATCATAAAATAAAGAAGGTAACACTTGATAATGATGGTGAATTCACTCAAAAGCCTTCAATGACTATTGTATTTCATTGGAAATAGATGTTGAACACCGAGTCTTGCATGTTCACACACAAAATGGCATGTCTGAGTCTTTAATCAAACAATTACAAATATTGCTATACCGTTAATAATAAGAACAAAACTCCCAATTTCAATATGGGGTCATGCAATTTTGCATGCTGCCGCACTAATTCAAATAAGACCGAATGTATATAATAAATACTCCGCACTAGAGTTAACATCTGGCCAAAAGCCAAATATATCTCATGTACCCATAGCGCCACCATAAAGAACAAAAATGAGACCATAAAGGAGACTGGGAATATATATTTGGTATACATCACCAAATATAATTCGGTACCTGGAACCAAAACCTGGTGATATGTGTACGACACGTTTTGCCGATTGTCATTTTAATGAAAGTGAATTCCAGCAGTAGGGGGAGGAACTAAACAAGCTCTAAGAGACATCACATGGTACACACTGTCGTTGTGGCACCTTGATCCTCCTACGAAACAACGTGATCTAGCAAGTCAGATACAAGATGCATTCACCGATACAAAAAGGGTGACAAAGTCATATATACCCATTGTGAATGTTCCATCAAAAGTTACTATTCTAGAAGAACAAAATGATGGAAAGATAACAAATGAACCCAAGATTTAGATGAAAAAAGGGAGACCAATGTGATCAAAAGATAAAAATCACTAAAAGAAAAAGATTTGGGAGAATTAAATAAAAATGGTTCAGAAGAACCAAATTATACAAAATAAAGTCCTGAAGAGGAACTAGAGAAACAAATGAGATTTCCATAAACTATGACCAAAATGGAAATATTTGGGTTAAAAGTGAAATAGAAAATGATGATGATGAAATTTTCTCATTTTGTGTATCAAAAGAAATTGATAATGATAGTGATGATCCAGAGCCAAAGTCTATATTAGAACACCAGAAAACATCTAATTGGGAGAAGTGGAAAATGACCATGACAATTGAATTAAACTCCCTCACCAAAAGAAAAGTCTTTGGACATATTGTCATAACTCCTGAACATGTAAAACCTGTTGGATATAAAAAGATTTTTGTTCGAAAAAAATGAGAAGAATGAGGTAACAAGATATAAAGCCCGACTTGTTGCCCATGGATTTTCTCAAAGACCGGTAATAGATTATGAAGAAACATATGCCCCGATAATGGATGCAATTACCTTTAGGTTTTTGATGAGATTAACAACTTCTAAAAATCGAGAGAGATCTAGTGGATGTTTTAACAACATATCTATATGGGCCACTTGATAATGATATATATATATATGAAAATTCCAGGAGGACTAAAAATGCATGAAGCATTGAGCTCAAAATCTAAGGAAATATGTTTAGTAAAATTACAAAGATCACTTTACGGATTAAAAAAATGAGGACACATGTGGTATAATCGCTTAAGTGAATATTTTTTGAGTAAAGGATATATCAACAATGTAATATGTCCTTGCGTATTTATTAAGAAATCTATATATGGGTTTGTGATCATTGTTGTATATGTTGATGACTTGAACATAATTGAGACTCAAACGGAAATTGACGAGATAAGAACTCATATAAAGAAATAGTTTGAAATGAAAGATCTTGGACAAACAAAATTTTGTCTTTAACTTCAAATCGAGCATCTTCAGAATGAAATTTTTGTACATCAATCAAATTATAGAAAAAGATATTTAAACACTTTTATGTGGATAAAACGACTCCTTTGAGTACTGTAACGGTTAATAGATCATTGAATATCGGTAAAGATCCATTCCGACCTTGTGAAGGTAACAAAAATATATTAGGTCCTGAAGTACCTTATATGAGCCCTATTGGCGGGCTAATGTATCTTGCAAATTGCACTAGACCAGATATATAATTTGCTACAAATTTGCTTGCTATATACAGTTCATCACCTACACGCAGACATTGTAATGGAATAAAACACATATTTTGTTATCTCCAGGGACAACTCACTTGACATTATTTTATAATAGAAATTCTAGTGTTGATCTAGTTAGTTTTGCAGATGCAGACTATTTCTCAGACCCCCATAAAGCTCGATCACAAATCGGATATGTTTTCACAATTGGAGGCACTGCAATTTCCTGACATTCCCAAAAGCAGACTCTGGTTGCTACCTCCTCAAATCATGCATAAACAATTTCACTTCACGAAGCATGTAAAGAATGCGTGTGACTCAGGTCCATGACTCAATACATACAAGAAGCAAGCAGAATAGTCATAGATAAAGGGCCAACAAAATTATTTGAGGACAATGGTGCTTGCGTCGCCCAAATAAAAAAATGTTATATTAAGATCGACCGAACGAAACACATCCCCCAAAAATTTCCTCTTACACACGAGAACTTGAGAATAATCAAGAAGTGAATATTCAATATATACGATCAGCAGACAATGCAACAAATCTATTTACAAAAGCGTTTCCCACTACAACATTCAGAAAATATGTTCATAGTATCGGAATGCGTCAACTACGAAACTTATGATATCCATCATTTCACGAATAGATTACGTCATTGTACTATTTTTTCCTCTTCATGGTTTTTATCCCACTGAGTTTTTCCATGAGAAGATTTTCAATGAGACAGTGCGTAATATATAATTAACATATATAATTAAATGGGAGTGTAATAGATACATATGTATAATGATTACTTATGAAAAAAATATATATACTCCATTGTATTATACTCCATTGTATTATACACAACACACATTTACAATATTCAAAAAATAATTAATTATTAAATCCTTCTCTCTCACGTGGTGGTGTCTTTTTTTTTTATTACATATACATCATATTTTAATATAATATATAGTCATTTTATAATCTAACTTTTTTGTAAAAATTTGAGTTTTTAGAATTGAAATTTTTTTGAAAGAATTTGTTATTTTTTTTTGACAATGGCATATTAATAAAAACATCAGATTAGAAGTTCACCGATCATATAAGAATTCTCTGGCCCGTCTGGCTAAAGCGTCTGCTTTATGATTGATCGGCCTTGGTATGACTGACAGTGAGAAGACCGAGAAGGAAGAGCAAACACGTGCGAACACCTCCTGGTAAGGACTAAAAGCATGCCAGTCGTCAGACATAACGTTATCATGAATCGATCAATATGCTTTGCCTTTATAATCATGATCATATGGTAGGTTATGTCTCAAGACATTAACAAATTGTTCCAGAAGAAAAATAAAATAAGAAAATGTCCCGAAGACATTTACAAAACGATCCTAAAGAACAGTTAAACAAGAGAAAAGTTAAATAAAATAATTTGATCGATTCATGATAATTTGATCGATTCATGAAAGATTAAAATAACTTAATCTGAACAATAAAATGTCCAGAAGACAAACAATACATTTTAAATTATTCTCATTTTAATTAATGCATAGTATGTGATTATATATCTCTATAATTTGATCGATTCATGATAATGTTATTATTGGTAAATACTAATTTCGATAAATGTATTTTTGGTTATATTTTATAACGGTTATGAAAGAAAAATAATAACACATATATCTCCCCAACGACTCTAAACACTATTTTCAACAGCTGCATACAAATTTTTCATCTATAAATACACTCATTCTTCTCTCATCTCTTCACTCAAAAATTTTCTTCCCAATCACAAAACATGTTAATTTGGATTTTAATTGTTTCTTTGGTTACAATTATTTTTTCAATTTACGGGCTTTTCATTTTTGAACACACTCCCGAAGAATTTTGGATAACTGTTGGTTTGATTACTTGTGCTTTATATATCCTTGTAGTCTCCTGTTTATTTTATTTTATTTTTTTCTGTTTAAATAATATATTATTTTGTATTATTTTTTAATAATATTATGTCGAATATTTATAACATTAAATAATAAAATTTTACTATTATTATGCAGTAATTATGTCAAATTTGGCTAAACACGAGACCACTGCCCTTGATATATTGGGAAACAATTATATGAGATGGGTTGTTACAACAAAAACGCACCTTAGAGGAAGAAAACTCCTCGATACCATCGATAAATCGACAACAACTTCAAAAGAGTAAAAACTAATGCTGTGATATTATTGGTCCACCATATCCACGATGATTTAAAAGATGAATATATAACAAAAGAAAATCTTGCAGATCTTTGGAAATCACTCAAAGATAGGTTTGATCACCAGAAATATGTGATCTTACTAAAAGCTAAACACGAGTAGTTGAACCTCCGGTTTCAGGATTATTTGAACCTCCGGTTTCAGGATTACAAAAGTGTAAGTGAATATAATTTTGCTCTGTTCAGAATCACTTCCAAGATAATGTTATATGGAGAGAGAATAAGTGATTATGATATGATCAAAAACACTCTTCAAATATTTCATGGTGGAAATGTAGTCATGCAACAACAATACTGTGCTAAGGAATACACAAAGTATCCATAATTGATGCAAGTTCTCCTTATATCAGAACAAAATAATGAACTTATAATGCTAAACCATCAATCTCGTCCTAATGGATCAACATCATTGCCATAAGTGAATGTTACATCATCAAATTATAATAATTATAGACGTGGACGCGGTCGAGGTAATTACCATGGTCGTGGACGAGGAGGATATAGATGTTGACATGGACGTGGACGAGGAAGAAAATTTTGTGCTAAGGATTTCAACAATAAAAGGAATAATAAAAGGTCAAAAGGGAAAGAAGTTGAAAAAAACAACATGAGGAACGTTGTTATAGTTGTAACATAAAAAGGCATTGGTCACATACCTGCAGTACGCCAAAGTATTTTGCTGACCTACACCAAGAGTCACAAAATAAAAAAGAAAACAAAAGGAAACCAACTTCGTTTATGGCAATGTTGGACATTCATTTGATAATGAAGATGGACTTTCTTTTGACATTGATGTCGAGCCGCCTCTTGATGGTATAAATAATGATACATATCTCGATGTAGCTGATTTTATTGTTGATTCTATAAATATCAACGAAATCCAAAAAGACTAAAATCTTCCTAAAAAAGAAAGTATAACATGATGTATAACTAGTTATGGTTGCATAATGTTGTTTCATGTCTTTTTTTCTTTGTAAAATAGTTTGTGTTGTAATATAAAGTTTGTTTTTATTATATTAATGCATATTTTATGAATATTTTAAAATTAGAAAATGTTGAGATTCAGAAACAATGATGGAGATATGTGTCTGGCAGATAGTGCTACAACGCATACAATACTTAAAGATAATAATTATTTCTCTATTTTGTCGGAGCGTGGATACTATAACTGGTGATGCAAAGATTATTATAGGCTCCAAAAGAGCTTGTTTCTCAATGCCAAGGGGAACAAAATTTGAAATAAATAGTGCATTATGCTCTCCCAAATCCTATAGGAATTTGTTGAGTTTCAAAGATATCCGGAGAAATGGATATCACGTAGAAACCATGAATGAAAATGGTGTTGAATAGTTATGCATCACATCAGTTAATTTGGAAAAGAAATGTGTATAGGAAAATTTGCCACCTTTATCCTCCATAATATATTTCATAAAAATAGATATGATTGAATTATATGTTACAGTAAACCAGAAGTTTACATGTACATTCAAAATTTGGCATGAACGCTTAGGGCACCATGGTTCAGTCATGATGTGAAAGATTATGGAAAATATAAATGGCCATTCGTTGAACACAAAGAAGATTTTTCAAGCAAAAAAAATTCCATGTAATGTCTTTTCTCTCAGGAAACTAATAATTCGGGCATTACCATCCAATTGTTATGAATCTCTGATATTTTTAAAGAGAATACATGGTGATAAATATATGGGCCTATCCACCCACAATACGGACCATTTAGATATTTTATTGTATTAATTGATGTATCTAGTAGATGGTCACATGTGTGTCTATTGAGCACACGAAACATAGCTTTCGCAAAATTCATTGCCCAAATAATGAGGTTGAGGACACAATTTTCTGATCATAAAATAAAGAAGGTAACACTTGATAATGATGGTGAATTCACTCAAAAGCCTTCAATGACTATTGTATTTCATTGGAAATAGATGTTGAACACCGAGTCTTGCATGTTCACACACAAAATGGCATGTCTGAGTCTTTAATCAAACAATTACAAATATTGCTATACCGTTAATAATAAGAACAAAACTCCCAATTTCAATATGGGGTCATGCAATTTTGCATGCTGCCGCACTAATTCAAATAAGACCGAATGTATATAATAAATACTCCGCACTAGAGTTAACATCTGGCCAAAAGCCAAATATATCTCATGTACCCATAGCGCCACCATAAAGAACAAAAATGAGACCATAAAGGAGACTGGGAATATATATTTGGTATACATCACCAAATATAATTCGGTACCTGGAACCAAAACCTGGTGATATGTGTACGACACGTTTTGCCGATTGTCATTTTAATGAAAGTGAATTCCAGCAGTAGGGGGAGGAACTAAACAAGCTCTAAGAGACATCACATGGTACACACTGTCGTTGTGGCACCTTGATCCTCCTACGAAACAACGTGATCTAGCAAGTCAGATACAAGATGCATTCACCGATACAAAAAGGGTGACAAAGTCATATATACCCATTGTGAATGTTCCATCAAAAGTTACTATTCTAGAAGAACAAAATGATGGAAAGATAACAAATGAACCCAAGATTTAGATGAAAAAAGGGAGACCAATGTGATCAAAAGATAAAAATCACTAAAAGAAAAAGATTTGGGAGAATTAAATAAAAATGGTTCAGAAGAACCAAATTATACAAAATAAAGTCCTGAAGAGGAACTAGAGAAACAAATGAGATTTCCATAAACTATGACCAAAATGGAAATATTTGGGTTAAAAGTGAAATAGAAAATGATGATGATGAAATTTTCTCATTTTGTGTATCAAAAGAAATTGATAATGATAGTGATGATCCAGAGCCAAAGTCTATATTAGAACACCAGAAAACATCTAATTGGGAGAAGTGGAAAATGACCATGACAATTGAATTAAACTCCCTCACCAAAAGAAAAGTCTTTGGACATATTGTCATAACTCCTGAACATGTAAAACCTGTTGGATATAAAAAGATTTTTGTTCGAAAAAAATGAGAAGAATGAGGTAACAAGATATAAAGCCCGACTTGTTGCCCATGGATTTTCTCAAAGACCGGTAATAGATTATGAAGAAACATATGCCCCGATAATGGATGCAATTACCTTTAGGTTTTTGATGAGATTAACAACTTCTAAAAATCTAGAAATGCATCTAGTGGATGTTTTAACAACATATCTATATGGGCCACTTGATAATGATATATATATATGAAAATTCCAGGAGGACTAAAAATGCATGAAGCATTGAGCTCAAAATCTAAGGAAATATGTTTAGTAAAATTACAAAGATCACTTTACGGATTAAAAAAATGAGGACACATGTGGTATAATCGCTTAAGTGAATATTTTTTGAGTAAAGGATATATCAACAATGTAATATGTCCTTGCGTATTTATTAAGAAATCTATATATGGGTTTGTGATCATTGTTGTATATGTTGATGACTTGAACATAATTGAGACTCAAACGGAAATTGACGAGATAAGAACTCATATAAAGAAATAGTTTGAAATGAAAGATCTTGGACAAACAAAATTTTGTCTTTAACTTCAAATCGAGCATCTTCAGAATGAAATTTTTGTACATCAATCAAATTATAGAAAAAGATATTTAAACACTTTTATGTGGATAAAACGACTCCTTTGAGTACTGTAACGGTTAATAGATCATTGAATATCGGTAAAGATCCATTCCGACCTTGTGAAGGTAACAAAAATATATTAGGTCCTGAAGTACCTTATATGAGCCCTATTGGCGGGCTAATGTATCTTGCAAATTGCACTAGACCAGATATATAATTTGCTACAAATTTGCTTGCTATATACAGTTCATCACCTACACGCAGACATTGTAATGGAATAAAACACATATTTTGTTATCTCCAGGGACAACTCACTTGACATTATTTTATAATAGAAATTCTAGTGTTGATCTAGTTAGTTTTGCAGATGCAGACTATTTCTCAGACCCCCATAAAGCTCGATCACAAATCGGATATGTTTTCACAATTGGAGGCACTGCAATTTCCTGACATTCCCAAAAGCAGACTCTGGTTGCTACCTCCTCAAATCATGCATAAACAATTTCACTTCACGAAGCATGTAAAGAATGCGTGTGACTCAGGTCCATGACTCAATACATACAAGAAGCAAGCAGAATAGTCATAGATAAAGGGCCAACAAAATTATTTGAGGACAATGGTGCTTGCGTCGCCCAAATAAAAAAATGTTATATTAAGATCGACCGAACGAAACACATCCCCCAAAAATTTCCTCTTACACACGAGAACTTGAGAATAATCAAGAAGTGAATATTCAATATATACGATCAGCAGACAATGCAACAAATCTATTTACAAAAGCGTTTCCCACTACAACATTCAGAAAATATGTTCATAGTATCGGAATGCGTCAACTACGAAACTTATGATATCCATCATTTCACGAATAGATTACGTCATTGTACTATTTTTTCCTCTTCATGGTTTTTATCCCACTGAGTTTTTCCATGAGAAGATTTTCAATGAGACAGTGCGTAATATATAATTAACATATATAATTAAATGGGAGTGTAATAGATACATATGTATAATGATTACTTATGAAAAAAATATATATACTCCATTGTATTATACTCCATTGTATTATACACAACACACATTTACAATATTCAAAAAATAATTAATTATTAAATCCTTCTCTCTCACGTGGTGGTGTCTTTTTTTTTTATTACATATACATCATATTTTAATATAATATATAGTCATTTTATAATCTAACTTTTTTGTAAAAATTTGAGTTTTTAGAATTGAAATTTTTTTGAAAGAATTTGTTATTTTTTTTTGACAATGGCATATTAATAAAAACATCAGATTAGAAGTTCACCGATCATATAAGAATTCTCTGGCCCGTCTGGCTAAAGCGTCTGCTTTATGATTGATCGGCCTTGGTATGACTGACAGTGAGAAGACCGAGAAGGAAGAGCAAACACGTGCGAACACCTCCTGGTAAGGACTAAAAGCATGCCAGTCGTCAGACATAACGTTATCATGAATCGATCAATATGCTTTGCCTTTATAATCATGATCATATGGTAGGTTATGTCTCAAGACATTAACAAATTGTTCCAGAAGAAAAATAAAATAAGAAAATGTCCCGAAGACATTTACAAAACGATCCTAAAGAACAGTTAAACAAGAGAAAAGTTAAATAAAATAATTTGATCGATTCATGATAATTTGATCGATTCATGAAAGATTAAAATAACTTAATCTGAACAATAAAATGTCCAGAAGACAAACAATACATTTTAAATTATTCTCATTTTAATTAATGCATAGTATGTGATTATATATCTCTATAATTTGATCGATTCATGATAATGTTATTATTGGTAAATACTAATTTCGATAAATGTATTTTTGGTTATATTTTATAACGGTTATGAAAGAAAAATAATAACACATATATCTCCCCAACGACTCTAAACACTATTTTCAACAGCTGCATACAAATTTTTCATCTATAAATACACTCATTCTTCTCTCATCTCTTCACTCAAAAATTTTCTTCCCAATCACAAAACATGTTAATTTGGATTTTAATTGTTTCTTTGGTTACAATTATTTTTTCAATTTACGGGCTTTTCATTTTTGAACACACTCCCGAAGAATTTTGGATAACTGTTGGTTTGATTACTTGTGCTTTATATATCCTTGTAGTCTCCTGTTTATTTTATTTTATTTTTTTCTGTTTAAATAATATATTATTTTGTATTATTTTTTAATAATATTATGTCGAATATTTATAACATTAAATAATAAAATTTTACTATTATTATGCAGTAATTATGTCAAATTTGGCTAAACACGAGACCACTGCCCTTGATATATTGGGAAACAATTATATGAGATGGGTTGTTACAACAAAAACGCACCTTAGAGGAAGAAAACTCCTCGATACCATCGATAAATCGACAACAACTTCAAAAGAGTAAAAACTAATGCTGTGATATTATTGGTCCACCATATCCACGATGATTTAAAAGATGAATATATAACAAAAGAAAATCTTGCAGATCTTTGGAAATCACTCAAAGATAGGTTTGATCACCAGAAATATGTGATCTTACTAAAAGCTAAACACGAGTAGTTGAACCTCCGGTTTCAGGATTATTTGAACCTCCGGTTTCAGGATTACAAAAGTGTAAGTGAATATAATTTTGCTCTGTTCAGAATCACTTCCAAGATAATGTTATATGGAGAGAGAATAAGTGATTATGATATGATCAAAAACACTCTTCAAATATTTCATGGTGGAAATGTAGTCATGCAACAACAATACTGTGCTAAGGAATACACAAAGTATCCATAATTGATGCAAGTTCTCCTTATATCAGAACAAAATAATGAACTTATAATGCTAAACCATCAATCTCGTCCTAATGGATCAACATCATTGCCATAAGTGAATGTTACATCATCAAATTATAATAATTATAGACGTGGACGCGGTCGAGGTAATTACCATGGTCGTGGACGAGGAGGATATAGATGTTGACATGGACGTGGACGAGGAAGAAAATTTTGTGCTAAGGATTTCAACAATAAAAGGAATAATAAAAGGTCAAAAGGGAAAGAAGTTGAAAAAAACAACATGAGGAACGTTGTTATAGTTGTAACATAAAAAGGCATTGGTCACATACCTGCAGTACGCCAAAGTATTTTGCTGACCTACACCAAGAGTCACAAAATAAAAAAGAAAACAAAAGGAAACCAACTTCGTTTATGGCAATGTTGGACATTCATTTGATAATGAAGATGGACTTTCTTTTGACATTGATGTCGAGCCGCCTCTTGATGGTATAAATAATGATACATATCTCGATGTAGCTGATTTTATTGTTGATTCTATAAATATCAACGAAATCCAAAAAGACTAAAATCTTCCTAAAAAAGAAAGTATAACATGATGTATAACTAGTTATGGTTGCATAATGTTGTTTCATGTCTTTTTTTCTTTGTAAAATAGTTTGTGTTGTAATATAAAGTTTGTTTTTATTATATTAATGCATATTTTATGAATATTTTAAAATTAGAAAATGTTGAGATTCAGAAACAATGATGGAGATATGTGTCTGGCAGATAGTGCTACAACGCATACAATACTTAAAGATAATAATTATTTCTCTATTTTGTCGGAGCGTGGATACTATAACTGGTGATGCAAAGATTATTATAGGCTCCAAAAGAGCTTGTTTCTCAATGCCAAGGGGAACAAAATTTGAAATAAATAGTGCATTATGCTCTCCCAAATCCTATAGGAATTTGTTGAGTTTCAAAGATATCCGGAGAAATGGATATCACGTAGAAACCATGAATGAAAATGGTGTTGAATAGTTATGCATCACATCAGTTAATTTGGAAAAGAAATGTGTATAGGAAAATTTGCCACCTTTATCCTCCATAATATATTTCATAAAAATAGATATGATTGAATTATATGTTACAGTAAACCAGAAGTTTACATGTACATTCAAAATTTGGCATGAACGCTTAGGGCACCATGGTTCAGTCATGATGTGAAAGATTATGGAAAATATAAATGGCCATTCGTTGAACACAAAGAAGATTTTTCAAGCAAAAAAAATTCCATGTAATGTCTTTTCTCTCAGGAAACTAATAATTCGGGCATTACCATCCAATTGTTATGAATCTCTGATATTTTTAAAGAGAATACATGGTGATAAATATATGGGCCTATCCACCCACAATACGGACCATTTAGATATTTTATTGTATTAATTGATGTATCTAGTAGATGGTCACATGTGTGTCTATTGAGCACACGAAACATAGCTTTCGCAAAATTCATTGCCCAAATAATGAGGTTGAGGACACAATTTTCTGATCATAAAATAAAGAAGGTAACACTTGATAATGATGGTGAATTCACTCAAAAGCCTTCAATGACTATTGTATTTCATTGGAAATAGATGTTGAACACCGAGTCTTGCATGTTCACACACAAAATGGCATGTCTGAGTCTTTAATCAAACAATTACAAATATTGCTATACCGTTAATAATAAGAACAAAACTCCCAATTTCAATATGGGGTCATGCAATTTTGCATGCTGCCGCACTAATTCAAATAAGACCGAATGTATATAATAAATACTCCGCACTAGAGTTAACATCTGGCCAAAAGCCAAATATATCTCATGTACCCATAGCGCCACCATAAAGAACAAAAATGAGACCATAAAGGAGACTGGGAATATATATTTGGTATACATCACCAAATATAATTCGGTACCTGGAACCAAAACCTGGTGATATGTGTACGACACGTTTTGCCGATTGTCATTTTAATGAAAGTGAATTCCAGCAGTAGGGGGAGGAACTAAACAAGCTCTAAGAGACATCACATGGTACACACTGTCGTTGTGGCACCTTGATCCTCCTACGAAACAACGTGATCTAGCAAGTCAGATACAAGATGCATTCACCGATACAAAAAGGGTGACAAAGTCATATATACCCATTGTGAATGTTCCATCAAAAGTTACTATTCTAGAAGAACAAAATGATGGAAAGATAACAAATGAACCCAAGATTTAGATGAAAAAAGGGAGACCAATGTGATCAAAAGATAAAAATCACTAAAAGAAAAAGATTTGGGAGAATTAAATAAAAATGGTTCAGAAGAACCAAATTATACAAAATAAAGTCCTGAAGAGGAACTAGAGAAACAAATGAGATTTCCATAAACTATGACCAAAATGGAAATATTTGGGTTAAAAGTGAAATAGAAAATGATGATGATGAAATTTTCTCATTTTGTGTATCAAAAGAAATTGATAATGATAGTGATGATCCAGAGCCAAAGTCTATATTAGAACACCAGAAAACATCTAATTGGGAGAAGTGGAAAATGACCATGACAATTGAATTAAACTCCCTCACCAAAAGAAAAGTCTTTGGACATATTGTCATAACTCCTGAACATGTAAAACCTGTTGGATATAAAAAGATTTTTGTTCGAAAAAAATGAGAAGAATGAGGTAACAAGATATAAAGCCCGACTTGTTGCCCATGGATTTTCTCAAAGACCGGTAATAGATTATGAAGAAACATATGCCCCGATAATGGATGCAATTACCTTTAGGTTTTTGATGAGATTAACAACTTCTAAAAATCTAGAAATGCATCTAGTGGATGTTTTAACAACATATCTATATGGGCCACTTGATAATGATATATATATATGAAAATTCCAGGAGGACTAAAAATGCATGAAGCATTGAGCTCAAAATCTAAGGAAATATGTTTAGTAAAATTACAAAGATCACTTTACGGATTAAAAAAATGAGGACACATGTGGTATAATCGCTTAAGTGAATATTTTTTGAGTAAAGGATATATCAACAATGTAATATGTCCTTGCGTATTTATTAAGAAATCTATATATGGGTTTGTGATCATTGTTGTATATGTTGATGACTTGAACATAATTGAGACTCAAACGGAAATTGACGAGATAAGAACTCATATAAAGAAATAGTTTGAAATGAAAGATCTTGGACAAACAAAATTTTGTCTTTAACTTCAAATCGAGCATCTTCAGAATGAAATTTTTGTACATCAATCAAATTATAGAAAAAGATATTTAAACACTTTTATGTGGATAAAACGACTCCTTTGAGTACTGTAACGGTTAATAGATCATTGAATATCGGTAAAGATCCATTCCGACCTTGTGAAGGTAACAAAAATATATTAGGTCCTGAAGTACCTTATATGAGCCCTATTGGCGGGCTAATGTATCTTGCAAATTGCACTAGACCAGATATATAATTTGCTACAAATTTGCTTGCTATATACAGTTCATCACCTACACGCAGACATTGTAATGGAATAAAACACATATTTTGTTATCTCCAGGGACAACTCACTTGACATTATTTTATAATAGAAATTCTAGTGTTGATCTAGTTAGTTTTGCAGATGCAGACTATTTCTCAGACCCCCATAAAGCTCGATCACAAATCGGATATGTTTTCACAATTGGAGGCACTGCAATTTCCTGACATTCCCAAAAGCAGACTCTGGTTGCTACCTCCTCAAATCATGCATAAACAATTTCACTTCACGAAGCATGTAAAGAATGCGTGTGACTCAGGTCCATGACTCAATACATACAAGAAGCAAGCAGAATAGTCATAGATAAAGGGCCAACAAAATTATTTGAGGACAATGGTGCTTGCGTCGCCCAAATAAAAAAATGTTATATTAAGATCGACCGAACGAAACACATCCCCCAAAAATTTCCTCTTACACACGAGAACTTGAGAATAATCAAGAAGTGAATATTCAATATATACGATCAGCAGACAATGCAACAAATCTATTTACAAAAGCGTTTCCCACTACAACATTCAGAAAATATGTTCATAGTATCGGAATGCGTCAACTACGAAACTTATGATATCCATCATTTCACGAATAGATTACGTCATTGTACTATTTTTTCCTCTTCATGGTTTTTATCCCACTGAGTTTTTCCATGAGAAGATTTTCAATGAGACAGTGCGTAATATATAATTAACATATATAATTAAATGGGAGTGTAATAGATACATATGTATAATGATTACTTATGAAAAAAATATATATACTCCATTGTATTATACTCCATTGTATTATACACAACACACATTTACAATATTCAAAAAATAATTAATTATTAAATCCTTCTCTCTCACGTGGTGGTGTCTTTTTTTTTTATTACATATACATCATATTTTAATATAATATATAGTCATTTTATAATCTAACTTTTTTGTAAAAATTTGAGTTTTTAGAATTGAAATTTTTTTGAAAGAATTTGTTATTTTTTTTTTTGACAATGGCATATTAATAAAAACATCAGATTAGAAGTTCACCGATCATATAAGAATTCTCTGGCCCGTCTGGCTAAAGCGTCTGCTTTATGATTGATCGGCCTTGGTATGACTGACAGTGAGAAGACCGAGAAGGAAGAGCAAACACGTGCGAACACCTCCTGGTAAGGACTAAAAGCATGCCAGTCGTCAGGATTATCAAAAATCTGTAGCACCGTCTCACAATTTGTCGAAATCTCAACTTCAGAAACTTGAAGAGCCGCCAAGGATTCTATCGCCCAAATCACCGCTTCCACCTCCGCATGTGTGGCTGAAAGACTCCGTGGCACACCCTTAGCTCCCATCTGTTCTCCATCCACTGAATCTGAGAAGCAGTACCAACCTAAACCAGAATATATGTCGGTATCCTTCCAGGACGCATCCACATAACACTTAAAACCTGTGAACTGCATATTAGCTGTGGTAGGGAAAGCTAGCTTTGATTTTCTGACACGATGCCAATTTGGATAAGAGCCACAAAGATTGGCCCCCTCTAAATTTGTTGTTGACCACTCTGCATGGTCAGACACAGCAAAACTCAACACCCTTTGCGAATCCACGGTTTTACCCGCAAAACAAAAAGCATTCCTCGCTTTCCAGATCTGCCATAAGATCCATGGGAAAATTTGGCATTCCTGCTTAGCCTTCATCATCTGAAAAAGATAATCCAAATTAAACCAAACAGACACACCCGGGAAAATACTTGGTGTCGATGGAATGTATGATAATGCCCAGACCTGGAGAGCCGGTGGACAAAGAAACAAAGCATGATTAACAGACTCTTGTTCCTCATCACACCGGACGCACCTCCGTTCACAAGTAATCCCTCGCTGGTCCATATTTTTACTGACCGCAATGCAACCAGATAGAGCTTGCCAGAGGAAATGTTTAATTTTAGTTGGGCAGTCTAACTTCCAGATAATACTATACATGGCCTCAAAACCTGGGACCCACTGACCCAGGCTATTATCAGTCAATTGTTCAGCCAAGCGGTATCCTGATTTAACCGAATATCTTTCTGTTGGGGTGTAGAGCCAGCCCCAGTAATATGGACGCGACCGAATTGGGACTGGAATGCCCAGTATCCAACAAACATCATGAGGGTCGAAATATTGACAGACTAACACCTCCTTCCATTTGCCCGTAGAATTATCAATAAAATGATCAATCATCATATCAGGAAACAAATTCAAATCTGACCATAGTGCCAGTTTAGGACTCATGTCTGGTATCCATGGATCATACCAAGCTTTAAGTGATCTCCCATCTCCAATTCGCCGGATACAGCCTCTTTTAACGAGATATATTGCTGAATACAAACTACACCACCCATAAGATGGTAATACTCTCAAAGGAGCCTCTAACAGACATTGATCTTTATAGTATCGGCCCTTCAGTACCTTTGCCAACAGAGATTCTGGGAAATCTAAGAGCCTCCAAAGTTGTTTTGCTAGCATAGCCGAATTAAAATTTTCCAAATTTCTAAAACCCAAACCACCCTCCATCTTTGGTTTACATAACGTCCTCCATTGACGCCAATGTATGCCTCTAGTTTCTCCCGTACCAGACCACCAAAAGTTTGCTATTGCCGAAATTAAGGTATGTACAACACCCTTGGGTAGCCTATAACAAGACATCACATAAGTTGGTAAAGCTGTTAAGACAGACTTAATCAAAACCTCATTTCCAGCCTTCGAGAGGAATCTAGTTGACCAGTTACTGATACGTGCTTGTAACTTATCCCGCACAAAAGCAAAAATCTTAGTTTTTGCACCCCCTAGACTTTCTGGGATACCTAAATACGTACCCATACCACCTAGCTTGATTATCCCTAAAACCTGTTGAATCGAGGTTTTTACCGATTCCGAAACTACCTGTCCAAATTGAATAGCGGACTTCGCAAAATTTATCTGTTGGCCCGAAAACAACTCATACTCCTTCAAAATCAACAATATTTGTCTGGCCTCTGCTATAGTTGTCTGACAAAAAAATAGACTATCATCTGCAAACAGAAGATGCGAGATAGTAGGACTTTTCCTTGCTATGGATAACCCCTTAATCAACTTCTCCTTCTCAGCCACTCTTAATCTACAGATCAGTCATTCCGTACATAAAATAAATATATAAGGCGATAATGGATCCCCTTGACGGAGTCCCCTTCGTGGTATAATACTTCCACCGGGTTCCCCATTAATAAGCACAAAATATTCCACATATGGTAGACAGAACATAATACAGTCCACCCATTTGGCAGAAAAGTCCATTTGAATGAGCATAGCCCGTACAAAACTCCACTCAATAGTCTTGATAGCCATATACCTACCTTTAACTGAACCATTTGTACGCAAAGCGTGAAACAATTTCTGTGCTATCAAAATATTATCAGATATCAACCTTCCCGGTTATTAAAAAATTTGTTTGAACGGGGTTTTGTTACCTCAATTATTAAAAAAATGAACAAACAAATAAATAAATAGAGGAGTGCGTAGCCTCACGTACTAACTTTTGAATTGGATTTTAACACAGGCCCAGTCGTAAGAAAACAATTGTCTTAATAAAATACTGTCACTGGCCCAAATCAGAGCTTTTACTTTCGAGTTAATCTCGGTTCGATCACTTTAAAAGGTCCCAAATGAAACTAAAAAATCAATTGAACCACGAAACCTTCTTATTGTTACAATCTCTCTACCATTATTCAATCAATGTACTTTATAAAAAAACATGAAAAGTTAAGAGAGAAGTAGAGATGTGGAAATCTTCCATCACACGGATGAAGATATGATCCTCGATTGAGAAAACGACAATCTGTGTTTGCAGTGGCAAAGCTTGGAAAAAGATATGTAAAAAGAACAACAAATCTTCAGTGCTTAGCGTCTTCTTCTTCACAGAACTTAGAGTACTTATCTGAATCCATCAGTTTCTCTACCTCGCCTGCATTACTCAGCTCCACCTTTGCGATCCATCCTTTTTCATATGGACTAGAGTTCACCTGTGAATTCCAACCAAAGAATAGCAACAATTCCAAAGTTTATATGATAATCTATAACATCATATAAGCAAAGCTATCAACGAATCAAATCTAGCTCAATTACTCTATAACTCAAGAGATTCTCAAAGTTGAGCTATCATAAATCTTGGAGAATCGAATTGAGAATATCTCTATTTATGAAGCAGACAATGATGATATTGGAAAGAGAGGACTCACCAATCCAGGGGACTCGGTTAGCTCCTCATTGACTTCAAGAACCGTACCGGAGACTGGAGCATTGATATCGCTAGTTGCTTTTACACTTTCGACAGCTCCAAAGCTCTTACCTTCTGACACTGAATTACCCACATCAGGTAACTCAACATAGACCACATCCCCTAAATGATCCTGCGCATGATCCGTTATACCAAACGTCGCCTTATTCCCTTCTATCTTCACCCATTCATGTGATTCAGCATATTTCAGATCCTTCAGAACCGCTACATTAACACAGCCAG
The DNA here is from genome assembly GCA_023374145.1 of Lepidium sativum. Lineage (NCBI taxonomy): Eukaryota > Viridiplantae > Streptophyta > Magnoliopsida > Brassicales > Brassicaceae > Lepidium > Lepidium sativum. The sequence goes on from JAKUCM010003552.1 coordinate 44,330, forward strand.
TAAGGTTTAATTTCAAGAGAATGCCCCCAAAACAAAAACAAAAAACATATGATATTCCGGAAACAGAGTCGTTGAACAGACATGGTTCGGGCCAATTCACAACAAAATCATTCATTTATCATGCAGATTTCACAAAATCTTTCAACTTCAAAAACGTTCATAGCATATCACTCACTAACTTTAATCTATTGTACACTTTTATTATTATCATCAACAGAGCCTCGAGGAATCAAATGCAAGTTCTGTGATTTAACACGAACCCATAAGAGTGATAGTAAAAAGCTAATATTTGCGATCTCTCGAGGTAATCAATCCAACAAAGAAATGGATTTACAAAATTAACACTCAGTTAATACTCCGATCAGATATGACGAACAACCAAACAAAATGAACATCTCTCCGGATCAAGAGGGCAGAATAATCACAGAGACCTCAAACAAACAGAGAAAATAAATATTAACAAGAGATTAAGATTCACCCGACGCAAACCCTCGTTGGGCAACGGAGATCCTTAGATGAGAAGCAACCCTAGATGCCCACAAGAATCTACAAGCCATTTTTCCGTGGAGTGGAGAGATCTCGCACAGATGCACACAAACACAACACTAAGAAAGAGCACTCACCGAACGGCTTTTTATTTTATTTTGTATTCATACGACAAAAGGGTTTGGTGAGTTTGCTTTTTTGCATTATAAAATGTCTCTTTCCGAATCATTAGCTCGTGGACCAATTTCGCATCAACCCACCCACTAAAATAGACCATCTGTTATAAAACTTTCTAATGTACATACATGGATTTTGTTCATAAAAATCCTAACTTTATTCGTAAACCAAATCAAAATGGCTTTTTTTTATATCAGTTTACAGTTACGGATTTCGCCATAAACTTTGGGACAAGTGAACTCACAGTCACATGATCCTTATGCATAGTTCTAAGCACTGAAGTAACCTGTTCCACTTGATCTTCACTAGAACAAGCAGAAAGAAGAACCTTAGCTGTTCCTCCATCTGGTGCACACCCTGAATCAATCATCTTTTTAAATATCTCCAAACATTTCACATACAGTTTCTTCCTCGCATAATCCCCAATCCTAGAGGTCCATGTCACAACGACTGTTTTCGAGTTTTGAGGGCGTTAAATTTAATCTGTATTGATTTCTATGAAAGGTTTAGAGTCAACAAATTAATCACCAATGAGCCTCCATGAGAGCGTTATAAACATAGGCATCAGGTTCAAGCCCATCTTCTTGAAGCTGTTCAAATATTTCTTCGGCTTTCTCGCAAAGACCTTCTCTAGCAAATGCATTTACCAACGCTGTGTATGTGCAGATGTTTGGTTTACATTGGTGGCTTCTCATTTCACAAAACAATTTCCAGGAAAGAAATGTTTTGTAACGTAACGTTCATAAATGATTACACCAAGTATTGTTATGTATATCTTTTACATAGTAAAAACGAAGTTTTGGAAAAATTCAAAGAGTACAAAGTTGAAGTTGATAATCAACAAACACGAACTATAGAAATTGTTCGTAGTGATAAAGAAGGCAAATACTATGGTCCGTTTAATGATTTTTTCAAGAACATAACATTATCCATCAAATACCGCTCCCACTTCACCAAAGTTAAATGTTGTTGCCCAACACAGAAACCAAACTCCAAAAGAAATAATGAATGATATGCCCACACCAAACTATATTTTGAATAATATACCACATAAACCTACGGGGAAAACGCCTTATGAGATATGGAAAAGTAAAGTACCTCAAGATGTGGGGGTGTTTCGCAAAAGTTTTCGTACTACCTACTAAAAAGGCCAATTTAGGTCCAAAAACTACAAATTGTATTTTCCTCGATTATGCACACAGTAGTGCTTATCGATTTTTGATATGGAGTTCATATATTTGTGATATCCACAAAAATACAATAATGGAGTCTCGAGATGCTTCATTTTTCGAAGATATTTTCTCGTGTAAACCGATTCAATCCTTGAAACGACCATGTGATGAACCAAACCCTCTCGATGAAAATCAGGCAAGCACATCTGGTATTTGTGTACTAGATACCAAGCATATCATCGAACTTCATAAAAGAAAATGTGTCTGGAAAGAAAAATCTCTCATAATTGATTTTCTAATGGTATTGCTTTTAGAGAATGAACCTCAGACTTTTTCTAAAGCTATGTAAATACCTAACTTGGCCTCATGGAAGGAAGCGGTCAATGATGAGATGGACTCCATCCTCCAAAATCATACTTATGAAATCACCAACATACCCGAAGGGTTTAAAGCATTTGGTAATAAATGTATTTTGAAAAAAAAATTAAAAAGTGATGGCTGTATCGATCAATATAAAGCTCGCCTTGTAGTACAAGGTTTCCGAAAAAAGAAGGTCTAGATTTCTTTGACACATATTCTCCGGTGACAAAAATCACTTTGATACGTATGTTTTTCTGTATTGTCGCTTTATTAGATTCATAAATACATCAAATATATGTAAGAACTACTTTTCTAAATGGTTATTTAAAAGAAAAGATTTATATGAAACAACTTGAAGGCTATGTCCCTCCTGGACAAACACAAAAGTCTGTCGTCTTGTCAAATCATTGTACGGGCTTAAGAAAGCACCAAAACAATGGCATAAAAGTGTGAAAATGTCATGATGACAAATGGGTTTCAAATCAATGAATGTGGTAAGTGCATATACACTAAAAAATCTCAGAGTGCATATCTTTGTTGTGTCTCTACATCGATGACATGCTCTTCCTCACTAGTAACAAAGACATAATCCAACAAACTAAGAACATGCTTAATAACTAGTTTGACATGAAAAACATGGGTCTTGTAAGTGTTATTCTCAGGATTTAACTAATACGTACGTCTGAAGGTTACACTTAATCACAACTCATTATGCATAATCTTTTTTTGCAAAGTTTTCAAAATTACACAAATGGTATCACAAAGACTCTTGTGGACACTCATCTTCACATAACCAAGAATTTGGGTGAAGCACTCTCACAGATTGAGTATGCGCATGTCATTGGTAGGCTCATGTACTTGACCAATTGTACTAGACCATATTTAGCTCATCCAGTCAATGTACTAAGTTGTTATACCAGTAATCCCGATCATAAACACTGGAAATGCATAACAAAAGTATTGAATTACTTACACTATTCTAAAGTTATAGCTTGTACTACGGTAAAGAACTGTTTATGCTTGAAGGATATAGTGATGCCAATTGGATTTAAGATTCCAAGAATTCCAAGTTCATAAGTGGATATGTATTTATATTAGGAGGTGCAACAATATCTTCTAAATCTTTGAAACAAACTCTGTTGGCTCAATCAACCATGGAATCAGAGTTTACTGCTCTAATCAAAGTTGCAGAAGAAGCATAATGGCTACACAATTTCTTAGAAAATTTTCTTATGTGGAAAACAAACAGTTTTTCTGTTATTAGAGGACATTGTGATAGTCAATCTGCTATAGCACGTACACACAATACTTTATATAACAATAAGTGTTGAAATCGTCTAAAAGAATGGGAATAAATCATGTGGACACAACAACAATATGATGGATACCCAACTTATAAGAATGGTGATCCTATAAGATAGGTTCAATGGGACAACTAAGTCAAATAGGTTGTTATACCAGCACGACATTACCAGTCCTAAACGACACTCGAAACATATGACTGGTTCAAGGTTGAAAAATACTACCAATTCAAACATAATTTTTTCGTCTATACTATCGTCAATTATTTTCAGTATACTCTTTTGAGTCTATCTTTTCTTTCGCGTCTATAGATTTTGTGGCTTCTTTCTTTCATGATCGTATTTCCATTCATGTGGGGGATTGTTGGAACTTCAAGTTGAATAAAAAATAGAAGTTATAATAGTTCTTTTTGAACTTTGTAATTGGTGTTGTTACAAATTTTTAATCTCAAAATATTTTTCATTAAGGAGAATCATCTCATTATGAGAATTAATTGCAATAAGATCTTCTATCTTGACTCTATATATAGTGCTTTGGTCTCTTGATCACATATATACTCAATTTTTTTGTATTCCTTCACAAAGTAAGTTTTATCAAGAGAGTATACAATAGTGTTTTTGGTTCGTAGATTCTACAAAAGGGTGAACCTTTTGTAGTCTAGTTGTGATTGAAGTTGCATGCATCAACAAGCTAAAGTTACAGAAGGTGGAGATATGAGAATCAACTAATTGATAAGAATGCATCAGGAATCAATGACCTGAAGGTTTACAAAAGGTAAGGATGACGAAATCAACTTAGTAATAAGATCAGCACAAAGTTTTGTATTCTAAGACTTAATCAGTTTTTTCAACTTAGGTGTTTGATCATCACTCTGAGATTAAAATGGGGAGATTGAAATTTTTTGAATCGAGCAGACAAGTTAAGGAACAAATCTCTAATGATCAATCAGAAAACTTGAGGAATAGATCGTTGAAGATTGATCAAACAACTTGAGGAACATATCACAGATGATTGAAAATACATTAAAGGCGAGACTAAATATATTATAAAGCAGCAAGTTAACGAGGAATCAACAACTCATTGTAACAGAACTTGGAGATTGATGATGTGTCCATGACAAGTTGTTGTTGTTCCAGACAAGAAGTTGTTCAACCAAGAAGATGTTCTCGACAAGTGGTTGTCTGAAGTTGTTCTGAACAAGAACCTATTCAAAACAAGAAGTTGTCAAAGACAAGTGGTTGTATGAAGTTTTCTTGGCAAAAAATTGTTATGAACATGTAGTTGAAAATAATGAGTAGTTAAGGTAAATGAAGAGTTGATCACTACGAGAATTTGTTCAAACACAAGAAGTTAGTTAAAGACAAGTGGTTGTGTCAAGACAATTCATTGGATGTGTGAAGACAAATAATTGTGTGAAGTCAAGTTGATGTGTGAAGACAAAGGGTAGTTTGAAGACAAGTATCTAATACATAAATCACATTGTCTGAGTTAGACAAGTTGCTGAGCTAGATAAGTCACTGAGTTGGATGAGTGGTTGAATTGGACGAGGATCATATAAGCTAAAATGTCAAGTTGCCTTTTTGAAGAAATATCAAGTTGCTATTTTGAAGAAAAAAGAAATATTCCTTGTGGAGAAATGTGTAGACTTCAAGTCACTTTCAAGAAGAAATGGAAAGTTTTCTTAAGTGGAGAATTTTCATTTCTGGGAGATTTGAAAGTTTCTTGGTTAAGTTGAGCTTGACGGAGGCTTGCTAACCAAGGTAATATTAAGGACAAGGAGTTGTCAAAAGATACATAAGGTAGTTGTCAAGAAGAAATGGAAAGTTATTTAAACGAGAGAATTTTGATTTCTAGGAGATTTGGAAGAATCTATGTTAAGGTGTACGACAATAGGGAGCTAGCAATGGAAACGATAAATCATTGTCAAGAGGAAATTAAGCTTGCCTTAGCTTGAGAGTTTCCATTTCCGAGGAATTTCAAAGGTTATAAGTTAAGGTATTCAACCTCTAAACATGTCATGGGGTGTGTAGAGGCCATCTAACACTTTAAGCTCTGAGAGAGAATTGTAACTTCATAAAGAACTAAAAGAAAATTATTGTAAAGGGGAGTGTTCAGGTTTGTGTCTTTTGGTTGTGTATCACGAGGGTGATTAGGGATCAATTAGAAAGATGGTTTATACTATATTGTGGGGTTTTTTCAAAGAAAGAGAGTAAAACCGAGAATATAAGAGTTGTAAGAATTATTTTGTTTAAAATCTAGTAAAAATATTATTTTGGCGCGTTCCAGAACAATATATTAAGTGTTTCTTGCATTCTCTGGTTTTTTCAATTGGTATTAGAGCGAGACACCTATCAAATAAGGAGTTTATTCAAAAGTAGTGAAGATCTGAAAAATGGAGAATTCACAACGACTTGTGGCTGATCATATGTAGAAGAATTAGACGGGTGGTTTCAAAGATAAGATTAAAAAAATGGTGGATGAGCATCTTAGGAGACTGAATGGGGGTCAACAATGGAATGAAGTATTGTGCTGAAAACATAGGTATGTAAAGGAGGTCCAAAAATCTGCAAAAGAAAACAACAAAAAACAAGGTTATGATAACAAAAACATGACGTCGTTGGTTGCTAAGAGGAAAAGATGACACCTTCACTTGTTCAAGTGCAAGTTATACAAATGACAATGCCTTAGGATAAACTCTAAACAATTATGTAACTCATACTTATTGATTCTGATGACGAATAAGTGGTAACAATAGCAACATAAAATTGTGAAGCCAATGATGATCTTGGCATGTCTCCTAAAGAAGAATTAATAATCGTTGTGATGAGAGTTCTGGAAGTTGAGAAAGAAAATAAGAATCTAGAGTTGAGAAAATACAAAGGAATTGGAAGTCGATTAACAAAACAATTGCGCAATATCAAGATGTTGAGCAAAGGAACATAAAATCTTGACAAAACCTTGTCATAAAGAAGAAAGAACAATGTCAGTTGAGGGATGGGATTACTTAGGTATATAATCTTGTGGTAAAACAAAGTTTGTCAAACCTGCACAAGAGTCGATAAATTCACAGAGCCTCGTGAGATTCATATCAAGATAAAGGAGAATGACACAGTCTTAAAAATATGGAGAAAACCAACTCTCATAAAACAACCCTCTTGATAATCAACATCAACAAGCAAACATGTGATGGTGACAACTTGAACAATTCAAAATGTTGGTATTATAGGTAAGTGTCAGAGCTATCTTAGCATAATCAAAAAAACAATTAAGTATGATAATGTTTACTGGGATAATCAGGCGAAGAACATGATTCAAAAACATACTATTGATCATTTTCAAAATCATGTTAAAGACGAGAAAAGATCACGACATATAATGGACATAAAAGACAGAAGGTTGAAGTCTCAATTTAATTCGGTTATTGAATTGTAGGAAGTAGGACCATCCAATATGGTGGAAAATAGTTTTAAAATGAATAATCTCTTTGGAAAGTCTTTTAGTGTTACAATATTAACAGAAGACAAAAAAATAAAAACATGATTTTTTTTTGGAAGAGCCTCATGAGATTCGAAAAATTTCCAATAGGTCGAAATAGCTAGTCAATCTTCCTTATACATATTATCGATCGCAAAATCCACTTATGTTGTGTGCAAAATGTTTTAAGTTATTACAAATAGTAAATTATCTTAAAAAATCAAAGTAACCAATTTATTTTTCACATAATTTGATTCAAAATCATTAATATATTTGTTTTCTTATTTTAATTTTCTGTCAAATTAGCTTTGAAATCAATTTTGAAATTTAGTATTCAAAGAATTAGAAACAAATGAAAATGGTGAAACAAACTATGTAGACGCGCAAACTCATTGGTATAAATAAAAAAGTGGACCAGTTCTGAGGGTTTGCTATCATTTTCAAGACTTCAACACAATGGACTACAAACTTGGCTTCGAAAATCTGAAGAGAAAAGAAAAAAATATTGCCTACACCAAAGTTTTAGGTCCTGATTGCCAATTGGTTTAGTTGCTTGGAAAAGCAAAAATCTTTGAAATATATTTAAATTAAATTAATCATATTTGAGTTTGTTTATTATTCTAAAATATGAATAGTTTAATTAAAATAATTTTTAAAGAATTTTGTTTTTCAAAGCAAGGAAAGCAATTACTCACTGGGGCTTTTATTTCAGAATGAAAAGGCGATAGATTTTGTCGGATTCCACACAACTAGAGATTGGAAGAAATATCATAAAGACCTCTGATTTTTAAAACGCGACAAACTAAACAAAAAATTTCAAAATATGAATTTAATAATTGCTTTTTCGTTGACCACCCTATTATAAACCCATCGTTAAGTGTGTCTTCACATAGTTAATACTGTTAACACCATCATTATGTCCAAAAGGAAAATATGTTATAAAAAACCTAAACTTTCAAAAATGCTGTGAATTAATTATAAACTTTCAAAATATCAATTTAAACACAATATTTTCGTTGACCATAATAGTATAGGCCCGTCGTTAACAATCATTTTAAGCTAATGATTCCCTTCGATTTCAATATTGGAATCATAACGACGAGCTTAAAGTAGCGTGGTCAACAAACAGATTGTGATTAAATTGACATTTTAAAAGTTTAGGATTAATTCTCCGCGTTTTTGAAAGTTTAAGTTTTTTATAACATTTTCCGTTTGGACATAACGATATTGTAAACAGTGTTAACTTTATAATGACACTCTTAACGACATATATAATAGTGTGGTCAGTAAAACTACTGTGATTAAATTAATATTTTGAAAAATTGTGTTTAGTTTGTCGTGTTTTTTTAAAATAGAACTCTTTTATGATATTTTTCCATCAGAGATTAATACTTAGATGTTCTGTATTGTGATGGGATAGATTTAAAGAATATTTTCTCGACAATGACTCACTCTAACGTGGCTTGTGAGGATTCAGTCATGCTTGTGGGTTTTAAGCATAAGTATTTTAGATGCCAATTGATTATTAGATCCTTTAGTAGGTTGTCTATATCTTCAAGGAAATTAGACCTTAGTTTTTCCCACCGTTGGGACATATCCTCCTCCCAACATCTCTTTGTCGAGAATGTGTTTATCTAAACTCATTACCATTGGTTTGAAGAGCTATTTTGCGTTTTCGATTGCTTTTATGGCAACAAAAAGAAGAATAATTTCAAATATATGCAGATTTGAAATCGTATCTCCATCATCTATCTAACACGGCCATTATGTTTAAATGTTTTCCACTTAGTTTTGTATATTTTTATGAGATTTTCAAATATATTGTTTTATTTTATTTTCTTATGTTATAAATTCTTATTATTAATAATAAAATGAAGTTTGGTTTGATAAAAAAGGAAATTTCAATTATTTATTTATATCTATTTAGAATTTTTTTAACCTTTTAATTTTTATTATCAATTAATGAAATGGAGTTTTGTTTGACTAAAAAAAGGAAATTGTTCAGTATATTCACTATTATCATCTGGAAATTTCAATTATGTATTATGTCAGATCTCCATATCTCTGCCTTTTTAGTTTTGCTTTGCCATATATCGTTTCGATCGTCGAGCCTCGCCTTCCCCGGTAATACTCTTATTGTAAAATAAACCCTATTCTCGATTCTCCTTCCATCTCCCGCATTCGCTTTCTCCTTTGCTTTTGATTTCAATCCTTACCTTTCCTTCTGACTTATTTTTCTCTCATTCATGGTGTTTTGTATTTTTTTGGGTAGAAATCGATTTTAAACCGAGAACTCCAAGCCGTGATTTTCTCCGGGTTTGATTGGTTTCAGTGCATATGTTTTATGGCGATTGTTTGATTATCTGTTTGTACGTTTGATGTAGTTATGTCATCGTTTGATTATTTGTGAATGTTCGATTGTATCACTATCTTCGTCTTCTTCTTTTGAATTTTGTTTCTTTTCGCCTACTTGTTTCTAGTTTTGAATTCTAGGGTTTACTATTTACATATACGCAATTTGCTTCTTCTTTTTCCAGAACCTTTTAGAACTGCTTTCATCATTAGATTATTCAGTCTAGTTGCTTGTGTTCTTTGGTCATGAATTTTGAAATCATAATTTCCACTTTTCAATATGTGAATTTGCTGTATGTTGTATATCAATGTGTTTAAACTACTTGATCTATTTTTCTATAGTTTTTCATGATTATCCCCTGAAGATCTCATTCAATTTCTAGTGATTCCATCTTACATACTTGTCCATCAACTTGTGTAATGCGGCAACATACTTGTTTCCAGTTTAATTGCTTTGTTAATATATGATGCTTGGTTTTCGTGTTCAACAATCTGCTTTTTCTGGCTCCACAAGTCTCATGATTTGTAGTACCTTACCTATTCAAATAATGAAGGAAATTAGTCATGTTATTATTATAGTTTTCTCCGTAACAGCATGCCGAAATATCGAAGTATGAAGCACATGGAAGACCCCAATGATGCTTCTGGAAAAGACCCAGAATATGGTGCAATTTTCATGTCCAGTAACTCCTCTGCAAAGGAATGCCTTAAGCGAAATCTTTTCGGTTTGCCAATTGGGCAAGCCGGATTTGTAAAACAGGTCAAGGATGGAATGATGTTGTTTTTGTTTGAATTCCAGAGTAGAGAGCTATATGGTGTATTTCAGGCATGTTGTGATGGTGCAATAAACATTGATCCTGATGCATTCCGTTCGTCTGGGAAACAGTTCCCCGCTCAGGTACTTGAATTCACTTTCGTGTTTTTCCACCTTGAGTTTACGTTTTTACAAAGCTTGTGTCTAACATGATTTTTGCCTTGAGTCCATTTTATTAGGTCAAGTTTATTGAGAAGTGGCATTGTAGGCCACTCTGCGCAAGTGAGTTTCGTCATGCTATTCGTGAAAATTACTTTACTGCAAAAAAGTTCAATTTTGGACTCTCGAAGGCCCAGGTGGGTGCTTAATTTTCAGCTGTCTCCAATTGTCTTTTTTTTGGTCTATATTATGTGGTTTGACACTTTCGGTTTGAAAATGTTATTTATAGGTTCAAAGGCTATTGAAGTTGTTTAGCTTGAATAAGGTAGAGAGATCACTGTTGAGAGAAACCACAGCTTCAAAATCCACAAGGAATTCTGAAAGTAAACTGGGAAAGACAGATGGTAATCATGGCTTTAGGAATCGCTATGCAGGAGAAACGCATAGAGATATTGACCGTGAAATTCCTGTTAGAGTTACATATGAAGAAGATCTTTGTGGTCTTAGGTTATCTAGAGGGATTGAGTATTCCGGAGACACATCTGATGCTTGTCGGAGACTCGTTGATTCCAAAATGCATGGGTCGAAGGATAGAGTGGAATATGACTTTAACATGAGTAATAGTTTTGGAACAGATGCTTTAACTAATGATTCTGATTATTCTCTAGTTAATGATAGAAGAGTCTCAAACAACGTGAGACACACTGCAAGTGGCTTGTTAGAAAATGAATACTATGAAAAAGATGGTATCCGACAGGCAACTTCTTGGTCTAATGACAAGGAATGCCTTAATTTTGAGGCAGGTTCAGTGGTTCCTGCTCAAAGCTCAGTACGTCGAGACTTACCATATGGAGCAAACGGAGGATACTATGACCATTGTGGCCCTAGAATCATGGGAGATGCAAAAAGCTCTAGGCATGATCTTGGTGCACCAAATGATTTAATGGGCTCAGCTTCCTTCGCAGTCAACTCAAATAATGGTTTGAGAGAAGAAGTTATGTCTGGTGGTGGTTATGTTAGTGAAGCCTTCCCCTCTGAGACACTCCAAGCATTTCCTGATGAGCATAATGGTACAAGCATTGCCAATCCTAGTAGTCCATGCGAGGATTACTATATTCCAATACCTATCAAATACCACACTAACTCTGGCATGATAGGAGTTGCTTGTTCGGGATCTGGATCCAAGTCTGAATCTAGAAATGGTCATTTGCATTATTCTCAGTATCCAGGCCTCCTAACTGCTGCAAGGGACACTGAGAACATAAGGAACTTCGAGACTCTGTCTCACTCTGGCCACAACATTTACCCTTCCTTTGCTTGTCATTCATCATCAAGGGATTTGTCGCCTAATGGTAAAATCAACAACGAAATTCCGGCATATCAACACCAGGAAGAATTTGGAGGTCATGTCTCTAATTCAAACAATATATACCCTATTTTTATGTATCGTACGTCAGCTGGTGGAGTTAATTTGTATCCAGAGAACAGAACTCAGAATGATGGTCAAGCTTATCAACGAGATGAAAAACTTAGCCGTGATGATTTTGACTTTAACAATAAGGTGCTTCAAATGACAGATGGTGTTAAGCCTGCTGAACATAAAAGAAAGAGTATCTTCAGTAGGCTTGCTATGCCTTCAAAAGAACGTGATTCTGAAAAGGAAACTTCTCCGGACTCTGAATCAGTCGATGAAGTCATGTCCTATCTAAACAACCGTCACAAACATTGGATGGAGAAAAAAAGACCAAATACAAGAAATTCTGAGGATTCTGGAATACCAAAGAAGACGAAAGAAAAGTTTCAAACGGCAGAGGTACTTGACAATGATTTGGCGCTTCCTTTTACTGAGACTACTCCGAATGATGTGTTAGATTGTGAGGAAAGTATGGAACATTGTGCTCAAAAGCTAACATTCATTGATTTCAAGCGCCGTAGCAAATCTCAAAGGAGCAGTGGTAATTCAACTCAAGGGTGTAAAGACATCCCCAACCATTCAGCTCCTCAGAACAAGAAAAGGAAGCTGCTGAGGCCGAAACTCAGTTTAGATGACTCACGAAAGGATAGAGGAATAAATGATGGTCCTATTGAGAATACCTTGGCCTCACAGGCAGTTAATGAAGTTCCTGTCAATGACTTTCGTGGACGCAATGAAGATGATCCTGAAAAGAATATAAACAACAATGATGATCTTGTTAAAAAAGTGTTGGCCTTGCAGTCAGCTACCGAAGTCCCCATCCTTGATTTTCGCAGACGTGATGAGGATGACTCAGAAAATAATTTATTAAACAATGATGATCATGTTAAAGTTGTGTTGGCCTCACAATTTGCTACTGAAGTCCCCATCCAGGACTTCCGTGGTGGCGATGAAGATGAGTTAGAAAAGAATATAAGAAACAATAATGGTCCTACTATAAATGTGTTGGCCTCACAGTCAGCTACCGAAGTCCCTATCCTTGACCTTCGTGTACGCGATGAAGATGACTCGGAAAAGAATTTAACAAACAATGAGGATCCTGTTGAAAATGTGTTAGCCTCAGTCAGCTACAGAAGTTCTCTTTCGTGGTTGTGAGGGCGATGACTCAGAAAAGAATATAAGAAACAGTAATGATCCTATTAAACTTGGTATGGCCTCGCAGTCAGCTACTAGAGTCCCATTCCATGACTTCCTCGGACGTGATGAAGATGACTCAGAAAAGGATAAAGGAAACAATGATGGTTCTATTGAAAATGTGATGGCCTCAAAGTCAGCTACTGAAGTCCCCTTCCACGACTTCTTTGCACCTGATGGTCGATAAACTCTCAAGTAGAGTTGGTAACACTGAAGGGTAGAACAAGGCCTTTCCAAGTATATGCTTTTACAGTACAAGGTGCGGTATGTTCCTTAGCTGTTGTGTCATTTGGTGTTTCCAAAGGAGGCGATAATTTTTGTGGAGTAAGTATGTCTTCTTAACTATTCTGACTATATTATATTCAGCAGTAGCATAGAATCAGTGCTTACATCCTTTGGCAGACCGATCTGTTTGAGGTAGTTGGGTAGTTTTGTGCTGATGTCAAAGCAGTACTGTTAAAACATGGGTTTGGTTCATTAACTTTTTGTCAAGTGGATCCATACAATTAAATACCTATACTTTGTAGAGTCTTAAAACTGACAAATGCAAAGATTGGACTGGTAACGCGAAGATAAAGCATATACAGGTTTTCTCCAGCTTCAAACTCAAAGCTATTGTGAAAAGAGGTAACGAAATTGTCTCTAATTCATAGCGTTTGGTCCAAGGCATCTATTCCTATTAAGATCCCAAACCCACTGAATCAGATACTTTCTTCCTTTAATGCCATTTACATTTTTCACATTCCTCCACCTATTCTTATACACACTTCCCATATATCCTCCACCTCCCCCTGACCCATACACTCCCAAACATAAATCTATCTTCTCCTCCATCGACCATACCATATGATGTAGAGACTCGTTGTCGACGAGGATATGACCGGACCCAAGTGGTATTGAATGTCAACGAGATCAAAAGATCCTTCGTAGTTATTGCTCTCGTCAAAGAGTTGTCCATTGGATGTGAGAGAGAATGAGAGGAAGAAGAAGAGAGGAAGATGAGAGAGATCATTTTGTTTGTTTTATGATATACTCCCTCCATTTCATATTAGTTGTCATTCTACAATATTTCAAACATATTTAAAAAAAAGTTAAATGTTCTATTATGTCTTTAGTTGACCATTAGAATTTCAAATTATTTAATACTTTATTTATTTAATTAGGAGCAAATGAAGTAACTTTATATTAAAAATGCATTGGAAAATGAAAATGACAACTAAAATGAAAAAAAATTAAACTTACAATGACAATTAATATGAAACAGAGGGAATAAAAAAAACGTTGAAGATGTTATTACGGGGAGGGGAGTATTCACTTTTCTTTTAGTTTTTTGGTAAAAGTTATTTACAATTGGTACTCCTCATATTTTAAGTTCTAATTGCCGACAAACAAAAAAATTAAACAATAGATTTTTAACTTTTCACCAACTGAATATTGTGAAGGTAAGTGATCCATAAACCATACACATTGCATCTAAATAAATAGAAATGACATAAAAGAGATGTGTATCAAATTAGAAGTAGAAGAGATTACATCAGAAATGACATGTTTTAATCTTATTTAGTTGGTTGCTTTTTTATAAGGTTAGTAATTTAGTATGTAAATGTTAATAATTATATATGTTGTCGGTTAAGTACAACTTTTGAGCTTGATTGGTGGCATTATTAGAGCCCACATGATCAAAAAGCATATCTACCCCTAATGGTTTTTTTGTCATAAATATATTCGTGAAAGCATATGAAAAGTAGTAAATCCATATTTAATTATAAAGTCTATAAGATCCGATTCGAAAAGGGAGAAGCTTCTTTAGAGTAAATAAAGCATTGACCTATTTACTGTTACAATAACTGCAACCTAGTCACTTTTGTTGGTGTCAGTAGAGAGTCGTCACACATGATTGATTTGAACTAGGAATCAGTTATAGTTTTTATTTGGCCAAACCGAAAAGCAAAAGTGAAAATTCTGAATCGTTACCCGGTTTAATGTCCCAATTGGGCATCAAAGATGTTTTACCTTTTTATTACATAAAGCTCATTCAATTTTGCTACACAATTTGGTCTACATACGTCTTTCGTCCGCAAAAGATAAAAAAAAACTATGCACAATTACGACATAAAGTTTTGAAGGCTAAACCGGGAACTGGTATAAGGATCATATTCCAGGTTAAGCTAAAAATACTTTGTTTTTTTTTAGTTTGGAGTCACCTAGATGTAACCAGACGTTAACCTCTTCTTCGGTATTGTTCGTTATAGCAACGAGATCATTCAAGTTGGGTTTCTCTTCTTGCCCTTTAATGGCATAAGTAGACTCGTAAGGCGATATAAGAGCAATGAAGATATGTTCCTCTACTTTTTGGTGTTGGGTTGTGATATGATCATGGAAAACAGCAACGAAGGTAAGGAGAACTTAGAGCTAAGTAATGAAGATCACGAGAGAGCTTTGGAGATTCTGGTCGGTCCAATTACACGATCACAGACTAAACAAATCAATGAGAGCATTTGTGGATTTATTCAAAGCCTTTTGGACAAAGAACAACATAAGAAATCCATTGGACTTTATACTTGCCAAGGCCAAACCACTTTGAGCCTTCTACAAATCCAAGAGAAGTACTAAATCAAGTCTTAAAGCTCGGCCCATGAATAGTGACGAATTTGGAAGACTAAAAGATATTTTGGAGGCCAAAAGTTCAAGAATCCTTCTCATTCAAATCACAGTAAATTGTGACATTTACTTGTCATTTACTTAATAGTATTTACTCTTCATATTTAAGACATTCAATAAGTTTAGAGGAATTTAGAGAGTTCTTTATTTTCTTTATAAACTCATGTAATTCTCATTTGTGAGGATCCAACTTTTTTTATCAATAAATTTGAGAGTGATTCTCGTTTGTTCTTTGTAAACATTTCGATCTTCTTGGTGTGTCATATCCAAGGGATTAAACTGGTTTATCAAGTGATTTTCATCACACTTGTGTGGCGTGAAGGGGCAAGTCGAAACAACAACAATCTTTGGTTTAATATACTAAAGGTGGGGACTACTCGAGTCAACATTTCGTGGTTCCACCACCTTGCATAATTGAAGGCGAGTTGAAACAACAACAATCTTAGGTTTGATATACCTAAGGTGGGGGTTACTCAAATTCTTTGAAGACCAAGGACTATCCTTTACAACTTGGAGTGAGGATTCCTTCGAGATTCCGCGTCATTTGGTATTAGAGCACACTTACAAGTTAGTTAATCTTTTCATTTTCTATCTATTCATCTTCTATCTTTTCATATTCTACCTTTCCAACTTTTATCTTTTCATCTTCTATCTCTTCATCTTCCATCTTTTCATCTTCTATCTTTCCAACTTCTATCTTTTTCATATTTTATTTTTTAATTAATTAGAAAAAACAAAAAAAGCAAGAAAGAAGGAATAAAAAAAAAAAACTCTTCATCTTCTATTATAAGAAAAAAAACTTGTTCGTTGTTTGTTTGTGTACCAAAATATATCTAATACTTGAGTTGTGTGATACTTGTTAAGTCATTGACCCTTGGGGAAAGCAAATCAAAGAGTGTTTGATTATTTCTATAAGAACATTTTGAGATTCAAAAAGAGAGGAAAAATGCGTAAGGTTGTGAGGACCTCTGAGAGAAAAGCCAAAATTTGAGAGAAACACTTGTGTGTCAAACACTTGAGAGATTGTGAGACATTTTTCTATTGAATCTTTTTTTTACAGGTTGTAAGTATGTCAAACGACAATAACGACAATTTGGAGGGTGGGCAAATACAAGGAATTCCAAATCTTCAAATTCAAGCTTTGATGGGAGAGATGACCCGTTTGTTGAGAGTTGAGATGGAGCCAGTCAATAAACGTTTGGATCAAGTTCAAAATGAAATAACACTTAGGCAACAATCTCGACTGCCAAACATACAAGGAGATCCACCACCAGCGGAAGTACAAAGAGGCGGTGTTGACTACTATGGTCGAGATGAACACTCATCTAACTCAAGTCGAATGAGACCTAGATGAGCTAGGGAAGAAAGAGGTCGGGCTGAAGATAATTTAAGGGGACTTAAGCTGAAAATTTCATCATTTTAAGGAAAGGACGATCCAGATGCCTATCCCGAAGGAATCGTTACTCCAAGTTGTAAATGATAGTCCTTGGTCTTCAAAGAATTTGAGTAACCCCTAACATAGGTATATCAAACCTAAGATTGTTGTTGTTTCAACTCACCTTCAATTAAGCAAGGTAGTGGAACCACAAAATGTTGACTCGAGTAGCCCCCACCTTTAATATATTAAACCAAAGATTGTTGTTGTTTCGACTCGCCCCTTCACGCCAATGGCTAGCAATGGTCACACAAGTGTGATGGACAAAAAGGTCGAGCTTTAAACCTTCAAGCTCATGGTTTGATGTGATGAGATAAAGTTCCAACAGATCCAAAAGGCGACCAAGATCAACTCCACTAGTCCAGTTCTCTGGTTCTTGACCGGCTAATAGTTTAAGTCGTCCTCGCTTAGCTATTCTGCCCCAAATGATTCCAACTGGTCGTGGTTTCTGACCATTTGGACTTGTTAAGAGTATAAGGCTTCCACTGTCACCTTCAAGGTCAAAAGTTTGCTGGTTTTCGCCAATGACAAGAAAATTTGTGACGAAACAGATCCTTTTCTTGTCGTTGTATTCCAAAGCATTAGCCATTATGGTTCTAGTGGTATATCCAGAGTGTTGGGATCCGTGTAGCCTGAGCTGGAGGAAACCCGACGGAATGGGACTACGCATTTAACCAAAGACAGATTACACAAGCACACATGTTTATCACGAAGCCTGGTTCTTTGAAGACAAACTCTTTTCTATTATATTTCCCTCTACTTACTCGCCACATGTTCATAGTTACATACTCTAATATTTATACTATTTGACTAATGTAATACACATACCACTAGTAACACAAGACATGCAGTTACATGTTAAGCAATTCATAAACCTCACTAATAACCTGAATCAAAGAACTCAAATGCTCGAATCCTCTGTAGCTAGCTCTGTCGTCTTCTTGCGTTGGTATTATGACATCCACGGCTTATTACTACTCCCGGTCGCGAGACCAAGCTTGCCTTCAAGTTTTAAATTCAGAAATTAAGCTGCTAAGTCTTTCACTAGCATCCATGAAGTCTCGTGAGTTAGCAGGCCGAGCCAACTCACCAATGCTTGCAAATAACCATGTTTAGTATATCTTGTTTCCAAAATAGCTGCAGGTGTGGTTACTGCATCATCATTTGCACTAAACGAGTCTGGACGCGACAGCGTTGTAGACGGAGATCCCGCCACCTGTTTCAATTGCGAGATATGGAAGACTGGATGAATTTTAGAAGTTACCGGGAGAGCCAATCTGTAAGCTGTATATCCAATGCGTTCCTTCACTTTGTAAGGTCCGTAAAAACGTGCTGCTAATTTGGGACACGATCTGCGAACCAGAGACGCCTGACGGTAGGGATGCAGTTTCAAATACACCCATGAGTCCACCTGCAGCTCCACATCTCGTCTGGAAGCAGCCACTTGTTTTTTCATCCGCTCATGTACCGAATGCCACTTTAAAACATACAACACATGATCACGTTCTAATAGAGAATTTTCCAAATCAAAATTAGTAGTAGAAGCCTGTTCAAACCGTATGATGGGTGGAGGTAGGCGGGCAATACACTATATGAAATGGTGTTGTTTGAATGGTTGTGTGGAACACAGAATTGAAAGAGAATTCTGCACACGACAGAAACCGTTGCCACTGACGTGGTGTTTGCGATACCAAACAACGCAAATACTTCTTAAGGCACCTATTAAGGACCTCCATTTGACCATCTGTCTGCGGGTGGTAAGTCGTGATATACTTCAGCTTAGTACCTGCTTGTTTGAACGTTTATGTCCAGAACCGGCTCATGAACACATTGTCGCGATCAGAGACGATATATAGGGGAAAACCGTGGAAACAAACTATCACCGAATGAATACAACGACCACATCGACTGTCGAGAAGGGATGTTTCAATACCAAAAAATGGCCATACTTACTAAGTCTATCGACCAATACGAGAATTGTGTCGTAGCCCGCTGATTTTGGTAAACCCACGATGAAATCCATCGATATATCTTCCCAAAATGCTGACGGAATCGATAAAAGTTGTAATAAACTTGCAGGAGATAACGTCAAAGTTTTGTTAGTTTGGCAAACATGACTTTCCGCGACATACCTCTCAATGTCTTTGCGCATATTAGGCCAATAACATGTCGCATTAATCTGTTTGTACATCTTCAAAACGCCTGCGCGACCTCCAGTTTTGCTATCATTTCATTCCCGAAGAAGGAGAGGAATGTGCGATGACGTTTTCAGAATCACCAACTTGCCCTTCCGATACAGTCGGCCTTGAGTCACAACATAAGAACTCTTTGGATCTGCGTAAGACTTCAACTACAACTAGTTGACTTTTTCTTGAATTTCAGGATCCAACGATATCTCTCACAAGATGTCTTGGGACTGGAGAGGAGTTGGGAGTGTAAGAGCCAGAAGCCACGAAGTACAATCCACGTCAATAGCTATATTGTGGATGCAGGACAACCCATCCGCTGCTCTATTTTCTGGACCTTGTTTATATTTGATGTTGAAATCGAATATTAACAGCTTGAATTACCATTTCTGGTAATCCATAGAAACCTCACGTTGTTCCAACAAGTATTTCAGACTCTTCTAGTCTGTCCAGACTTAAAATTTACAGCCAAGAAGGTAATGGCGCCACTTCTGAATAACGAGAACAAAGGCCATCAATTCACGTTCGTAGATAGGCTTCAATTGCTCTCTAGGAGTCAAGCCATGACTAAAGAATGCAATGGGGCGCTTATTTTGAGATAAAATAGCGCCTAACCCGAACCCTGAAGCATCAGATTCAACCATAAAAAGGGAGTCAAAATTCGGTAATGCAAGCACTGGTGCAGTCATCATCGTTTCCTTTATCAAATCAAACGCAACTTTTGCCTCCGGTAACCAACAAAACTGGTTTTTCTGTAACAACTAAGTGAGAGGGCGAGCCAACGTTCCATAGCCTTTAATAAATCTTTGCTAATAGCCGGTGAGGCCTACGAAACCTCGCAGATCCTTCACAGTTTTTGGTGTCGGCGACAACTTCATGACTTCTGTTTTGGCGGGATCCGTAGAGACGCCTTCAGCTGTTAGGATGTAACCTAAGTACTCCACTTGCTGCTGGCTAAATAGACACTTCTTGACAGTCGCAAATAGATTTTGATCCACAAAAATTTGCAAAACCAAGTGTAAAGGTTGTAACTGTTCCTCCAAAGACGAGCTAAAAATCAGGATGTCATAAAAAAAACAAAGAAAAAAACGACATAGGTAAGAACGGAACAAATGGTTCATTAAAGCCTGAAAAGTTGCCGGCACATTCATTAAACCGAAAGGCATCACAAGGAATTTGTAGTGGCCATCATTAGTACGAAAGGTTGTCTTTTCGATGTCTGCCTCCGCCATACATATCTGGTTGTACCCCAATCTGAGATCCAACTTAGTGAAACTACTAGCACCTAACAATTCATCAATAAGTTGATCAATATATGGAATCGGGAATTTATCAAAAATTGTGACATGATTCAGAGCATGATAATGTACAAAAAAACGCCATGTTTTGTCTTTTTTCCTAACAAGCAAAACCGGACTAGAGAAAGGGCTTTGACTAGGTTATATAATCCCATACTGTAACATTTGTGCCACTTGTTTTGCCATTTCTTCTTTCTGCGCATGTGGATATCGATAAGGTCGAACACTTATAGGAGTTGTCCCCGGAAGCAGATGTATTGTGTGTTCGAACCCTCGAAATGGTGGAAGTCCCGTTGGTTCCAAAAAACAGAAGCAAAACGTGTTAAAAGTGAAGAAACTCCCTCAGGCAGCTCAAGTGTAACCGTATGTGCTGTAGTTGAATGCAGTTAAATCGGAAAGCCTTTAGCTGAAACTGATGTTGTCGGTTGTAGAGACTTGAGGGAGACAACATGTTTCATTAACGACTCATCTCCCCGAATTGTGATCCATCTATCCTCCTGCAAAAAAGAAAGTTTGTGTTCTTCCCAATTAACATCACAAGTACCCAAAGAGGACAACCACAACATTTCAATTATGACATATATTGCCTAATTCCAGAGAAACAAAATCTGAGTTAATAATAGTTGCGTGCATTTGCACAGAGACATCGCGACATATTCGCACACCAGACGCTAACAACCCCGTTCCCAAATGAATTTGGCACGATGAAACGCTTGTGAGTGGCAGTTTAGCTTTAACAATCGTTCTAGGTGAAATTAAATTGTGGGAAGCTCCACTATCAATCATGACCAAAACCTGAGTTTTTCCTATCAAACCCATCAATTTAGTTGTTGAGAATGATCCTAACCCCAAAAAAAGAATTCAAAGACAATGCAAAGCAATCCGAACTTGGAGATTCTGATTCAGTTATAAGTGTCTCTAGGTTCTCCACATTTAGTTCTAGCAACTTGGCATGTTGTCCATCTAAGACAGTAAGAACTTTGTAAACGTTTCATTGGACACTCGTGACCATGGCTCCAACGCGCGATACACCTGAAATACAAGCCTTTCCGTTTATGGTCTGCATATTCGAAATCAGATAAGTGCAAGCGACCTGTTTGCCTTGCAGCTGTTACCATCGTCGGTGGAACTGTATGTGTTGTGCTCACAAACTGCGTTGATGATGCCTGAAGTATATGAGATGGAGTAGGACAAGTTCGCCATTGATTGGAGATATGGCTGCTTCGGTTATGTTGATATGAACTCATTTGCTTGGTAGATTGGAAAGAAGTAGCTACCAATTTACACACAACCCTTGATTCTAAACGTATTGCAGCTTGAATTGTAGCTATTGAATCCATTGGGTTTAAGGCTAACACCATATCCTGTATCTCTGGTTTTAAGCCATTGATGAAAATATTATTCAAGGAATCATCAGGTAAAAACGGTAATTGTGCTACTAAATCCTCAAACTCATGCACAAATTCAGCCACATAACTGACTTGTTTAAGAGCATACAATCGCACACTAGGTTGTCCCTGACCATCCACCCAAAAACGAGCTATCATGAGATGCTTAATATGCTGCCAAGAAACAAAAAACGAGTGAGATAGTTGATAGTTAAACCATGAGAGAGCATCTGCTTGCAAACTAATTGAAACTAGATGCATTTTTTCTTCTTCAGTATAATTATTAAGGAGCCAAAACTGTTCAACTAAAGCGATCCAACCAAACACATTTGAACCATCAAAGATTGGCATCTCCACTTTCTTTTGAATCTTGTCTCGAAATACTGTAGGCTGCTGAAAATTTTGGTGTGGATGCATGTTCTGGTCTGGAAAACTTGATTGTGAAAATTGAGGGTTCTGCAAAAGCAGGAATTGTGTATTAGACATCATATTCTGCTGCAAGTATGGGTTAAAGAATTGTGACAAAAATTGGTGCTGAAATTGCGGTTGTTTCAATATCATATCATTATGCAATTGAGATTGCCAAGAGTTGTTGAATAACATTGGAGACGATGGCACGGCTGAAGTCGTCGGAATCAGATACTAGGCTTGAGGACCCAATGGAGTTTGTTGATCGGCGAACGAAGACGTTATGGGTGGTGGAAATTGGAGCGAAGACAATATTGGTTGGTGTGTTGATTTTGATGACGCGACTTGTGGATTAGGTAAAATTGGCGGAGCTGATGCTGTGGATTTAAACGGCATCATGAATCGTGGTGGTTCTTGCAAACGCGACAAAGGCGCTTAAAGAGAGATCGCGGATGTCGTGGTGGAGCTTATCGGAGGAGACGAACCACCTGGTTCGTGATTCTTGGTACGTGGTATAGAATCGCGATTCTGTAAAAGCTTCTCAAAAGATTGAAATTGATGTTGCATCGTAGTATTCAGAGATTGAATACTAGACTCCAAGGTAGACAAAAGAGTATTGTGAGATTGAGTCGCTTCTGATGACGCCAACGTATTATGTTCAATCTTAGTCGACATATCGGTGACGGAATCGTTTATCTTCTTGTTCAAATCCACGAATCTTGTTTCAAGATCTGCGATTCTCTGACCCTGCGTCATCCGTAACACGCAGTTAATTGCTCACCGCACCAATTGTTGGGGATCCGTGTAGCCACTACTAACACAAGACCTGCAATTACATGTTAAACAATACATAAACCTCACTAATAACCTGCATCAAATAACTCAAATGCTCGAATCCTCTGTAGCTAGCTCTGTCGTCTTCTTGCGTCGGTAATATGACCTCCACGGCTTATCACAGAGCTTCTTCCAACTTTGACAACTTGTTTTCCAATAAGGCTATCAATTGGGGACTGCAAGTCTATAACGTTCACATTCCCTATCTCATCAATGCCCTTTATCATCGTAGTTACGTAGCTCATGTTGAAATCTTCTGCAAAAAGTATAAAGGCACTGTCCGCTCTTACAAATGTTTCTACATTGGGATATGACATATGACTTGTACAATCAGTATAAAACAAGAGTGTCCATATGTGATCATTCTTGAACAAAGCGACCCAAAAATTTGCAATGAACTTATAACTGAGGTACCTGGATTTGTGCCAGCGAATATCCCATACCACTGGTCATTCGTGATAAATGACATTGCTCTCTCAATTGCACCGAGGTAGAGAGCAACATGTCGATTACTAAATCAACAGCAACATGCCGATTACTAAGGAAGCCAACCTGATGGTTATCTGTTCTGCTTTTCACTATAGCTCCCAACGTACCATATGTTTCTTGGCTTGCAACTTACCCAATATGAAACAAAACTAAGACTTCATGGTTAACCTTTTTTTGGCAAAAGATGGAGAAAATGATGTACCTGAGAACCAGAGCCAATGGAAGGATCACTTCCTCTCAAGCCATCTACAAGTTCATTATAAACCTGTTCTTTTGGTGTTGCAGCAGGGGCACAGTAATATTGAAATTCCATAACATCTACATCGCACCATACCCCTCCAGGACCCTATTATGAAAAGATAACATCACTTATCATGTATGCTATGTCTAAAATGCTGTGTGTAGAACGGAATAAAGTACAATATAATTCAATCTCAAGGGCGGAAGGAAGGCACTGCATTGGATTCAGCCATTGTCTATGGACTTTCCTAACCACAAAGACAAGTATTGCTGGAATATTCGTTAGAACACCACGTCTAATCCAGAACCCAACAACAGTCTCAAGACTACAACGGCAAAAGATTTTCTATGAAACGCCCTAATGGTCATGAGCTCAAGCAAGGTGGTGGCTTGTTGTCCTGATGGCAACCTGCCAACTATTTCTGGTAAAACCCCTTTCTGAAGATTTCCAAGGTAGTTAGCTCGATCTTCAACAGTATCGTGAAGCCTGCTGAGAGTAGGCAAGGAGAAGTATGGGGCCTTTTTCTCAGCGTGGTAACTGTTGAGTGTGAATGGCTGAAGAGGAGATGGAGTTGAAGATGATGGAAGACTCAAGTAATTGCAGGGATGATTTCTCTTTAGATCCAAAGCAGAATTCTCTGATGTAGAAGAAGCTCCTTGAATGAATCTCTAACCCCAAACCTCCAAAAGCCATCTCCTTTTACAGTGTTACTTTTTTTTGTGAACGATCAGTGTTACTTATAACTTGGCTTCTATTGAGTCATAGCCATAAAAACACGATATACAATCAGCTTCCTAAATTGATAAGACACTAAAAATTCAGAACTTCAAATGGTAGAAACTGATCAAAACATTAAGAGAACATCATCCTAAAATTCATAAACTCCAAGTTGCGTTTATAAACTGTGGAAGCCAAGTAACCTGTAGAATTACCATTCAATTCTAAAGGATCCAAATTTTACATAAAACTAGATCCAACATAGATTCATGAAGGCGTGAAAGTCACTACAGGACAATTCATTGGAGAAGTGGCGAGAAAGTCATGAGAAAATGGGACTTAAGACGAAAATTAGCAACTTTGCGAGAGAGGAAGCTGCATTTAGATGTAAAATATACTCTAATGGGACACCAAGAAAAACACCAAAATATCAAATTTGGTGTAATTGCAATAGTGTTACACCATCCCACTAACACTTATAATATTATTATTTTTTATCTTTTTATTAATATATTTTAAATAATACCAAATATGGTTTTTTTATTTATGAATAATTTAAATGTTATCCACACCAAATCTTATAGTTAATATACATTTTTGAATTTAATGATATCAAGCTACAATTATAATTAATGTAAAATTTTAATTGAAACTATATTGAAAAAATTAATTAATTAAAAAAGTTAATTAACTGTAGTTAAATTTTTATATAATTAAAATTATTAAAATTAAGTTTATATTTTATTTTGTACTAAATATTAGTTCATATGGAGATTTTGATTAAGATTAAAAATACAAATAAGAATTTTTAACTAGAAGATTGAAAACATAACATTTAGAAATCTAAACGAAACAAAAATAAAAATGAAATGCAACAACATAATTTTTGAAGACATAATAAAATAACTAAACTATCTAAACATCGGGAAAATTATTTCCATCTCCACTAAGATAATGATAATACTGAGTAAAATATTGTTGGTCATTTGATGATCTTTGAAATTGTTCTCTTTGAATTTGTCCTCCTTCGACTTGATATGCTCAATATTGGGATCCTTGGTATTGCGATTGAGAGCCTTATCTGTGTTCTTCATACTGTTTTGTTGGAGCTATTCTTCTCAAATCTTTATTTATTTCATATTCAATATAAGCACGAGTTGTAGGATCAGTTATAGAATTCAAATTCACAAACATTATTCTTTGCTCCTGTTTCATTTTTGCTACCTCAATCTTTTGTCTATGTATCTCATTTCTCTCATGAAGCGATGTTTCGTCGAAGATTTCACATGAGCTGCCCGTTATTTCTTCATATATATGATGTTATTCAAAGATATGATCATTACGAAGAGATGAAGTCATGAAGCTTGGATTTTCTAGTTTACAAAAAATAACATATGTATTCCAAATGTTGGCGTACAATTTATTAGCGGATTCCACAGATGAGTATATCAAAATAGGAGAGTCTACAACTGTAGAAAGTTTGAAGCAATTTTGTCGCGTCGTAGTCGAGGTGTTTTCCAACAACTATCTCCGATCACCTAACACCAACAATGTTGCACGACTACTTCACATTGGCGAACGCCGAGGATATGCAGGTATATTGGATAACTTAGATCACATGCATTAGAAATGGAAAAACTGTCAAACAGTTTGGGGAGGACAATATACTGGTCGTAGTGGATCTCCTACTATTATTCTCAAAGTTGTCGCTAATTATGATCTTTGGAGTTGACATGCATTTTTTTGGTTTACCAGGATCTAACAATGATATAAATGTGCTAGAAGCGTCTCATCTTTTTTCAAATTTAGCTCAAGGAACTGCTTCAGCCTCTAATTATGTGATTAATGGGAAATATTATAATATTAGTTATTATCTTGCTGATGGTATATATCCAAAATAGTCAATTCTTGTTCAAACAATACATGATCCACGTGGACCAAAAAAATATTATTTGCAAAGAAGCAAGAAGCATGTTCGAAAAGATGTGGAACATGCATTTGGAGTATTGCAGTCAAGATTTGCAATAGTGGCTGGACCAAGACGTTTTTGGAGTAAGGAAATTTTACATGATATAATGACAACTTGTATCACAATGCATAATATGATCATAGAGGATGTGTGTGATTGTAATGAAATAATTGAAGAACGAGTCGAAGTCCCAGTTGCTGATGTTGAGATGGTGGTTAGTGAAGATGTGTGTAATAAGCATTGAACATGTTTTCATCGATTCAAATGGAGTTCAACTAATTAAAAACCCGACTTAATTGGAATAGTGTTACACAAAAAGATAGATTTATGAAGTTACTTTTTTCTAATAACAAATCAAATTGTAAATCTATTAAAAATATACACAATTTTTGTTGACAACGATAGAAATACAACAAAAAGACAAGTAAATTACATACCAGACACTCGACCTAATTTGGCCAGAACATCAACTTTATAATTTAGCAGTATGGGAATAAACGATAAAGAACAAGAAGAAAATCGGAGACTAAGCCTGCAAAATTTCTCCTGGTATGGTAAAAACGCCGGCCACTCCTCGAGATGCTGGATTATGGAAAAGACTGTCTCACAGTCCGTCGAGATCTCTACTTTCTGGATGTGTAATTCCACAAGCGTTCCCAAAACCCATATTGCTGCCTCGACCTCCGCATTAAGAGACGATAAACATTTATGAATCCGGATGGATCCCGAAATATACACAATTTAATATACATAAATTAAATTTTACTATTTATATTATATAAAAGGTTGACTAATGAATTAATTAGTTGTGATATATTATTAAAAAAGAAGAAGCTAGGTTTGAGCAAAGAGAGGGTATCTCTTGGACCTATTGCTCATGGCAGTCTCTTAGTTAATTCGCTAGGTTTTGGTGTCGGTGTTGTTTTTGCTTTTCTTCGTTTGTAGTTGTGTTTTCTTCTTAATATATCCGATGTGGTCTAGGTTGTTGGTTCTTGGATTGTTGTTTTTTTTTTTTTTTTGTATTTTTGTACTTTTGTTTTGTTTGTCTTTTTAATTGTGTTTATGTAAATCTACAAAAAAATTAAAATGGTATAAAGAAAAATTTGACATTAAAAGAAAGTGTATACCGTATACGTATTACCTTTAAAACGATTTTAGCGATAATCAAAGTTCAAGCATTCTATAACTAGCTATTAGCATTGATATATAATGCTGTGTGTTTACAGAAATTGATGACCTTTCTTTTGCAGCACAAATTTTTAATAAAGAGGCCTTCTCAATTTTTAAGCCTAACGGGCCCAGATTTAGCCTGTTTTCATTTGGTTTGAGTTTTTTTCCCTTTTGGTTATTAATTGGTGACCTATTTATCAAATAAGCTAAGGTAAGAGTATTGGCCGTTAGATCTGTTAAGGTGAGGAATCCGACGGCCCAGATTAGAATGAGTTCTAAACACTGACAAACGACATCGTGGCGAGTTCCACTGATTTTCGGTAACACAGTTCTCAAATCTCTTGTTTCGTCCTTTGGAACAAAATCAAATGGCAATAAAATGAGCCAAGAAAATTCCCCCAAAATTAAGTTAAAAACAAAATAACGAGTGAAAGTTAGGGCAATAACCAAAACCAAAAAAAATTCATGTGGGAAGAGCTTATCGATTTTGATTTCTATCTCTTTTTATCGATTTTCAACATAAATTTTGGTCGTAGATCTGAATAAATTAAAGGGTTTCCATGGATTCTGTTGGAGAAGGAGAAGAAAATGCAGCTTTAAATGTTCGGGAGAGGGATTCCATGGATTCTGTTGGAGGTGGCGATGCAGCGGTGGAGGTGGTTCCTCTGGAGCCGTCGTCGGTGGTTGGAGAAGAGGAACGTGCGGCTTCAGTCGTCAAAGAAGAGGATTCCGTGGCTGAGCGCAGTGATTCACCTCTTAGTGGAGGATATGATAAATTATCAGGGTTAGCCGGTGAAAACGATTCGATTTCAGAAGATAAGTTGGAGGAAAACAAAGAAGAAGAAACTCTGTCACATGACCTTGTAGTTTCTGAGGTAAACGAAGTTGATTGTATGAAGTCTGAGGACAAGAGAGAGGAGGGCGAACAGGTAGTTTCTGGATGTATAGCTGATGAGGAGAGTTGTGAGGGGAGAGAGAGTGAGTTAGGGCAGAATACAGAGTCCGGCAAGGAAAAGGTAAGTGTGATGGAGGAGGTAACTGCAGCGCAAGCTGCCTCCTTGGTTAATGACTTAGAAATTCCTGATGATAATGAGGTAGCTTCCGTGGCTGGATTTACGGAAATTCCCTCTCAAGATATAGGGTTAGAGGATTCAGTGCTTAACACAAAAGATGAGTTTGTAGAGGAAGAGCCATTGAAGGAGTTGCAAATTAGTGAAGGAGCTAAAGATCTTACAGATGGAGATGCAAAAGAAGATGCAGATGTCACAGATGATGCAATGGACATTCAGGTATTGAAGAAAACAGAGGAGGAAGGAAAGATTGATGGTGGTGCTGTATTGGAGACCGAAACTAAACCAGAGGTGGATGATGTGGCTACTGAGGTGTCTGAAAAAATTGTGGATCAAGTGGAGATATTATCTGATGGTGTTACCCAATTTGCTGAGGAAACAAGGAATGATAAAGAAACTGTTATGGATGATATCAAAGAGGATGTTGAGAAGGATTCAGAAGCTGGTAAATCTGTGGACATACATGTACCAGAGGCTGCAGAAGAAGTAGTGACAGATGTTAAATATGGTGCTGGGATAGAGAAAGAAGGCGATGAAATGGGTATTGAGGGAGAAGCAGGGAAGACAGTTGAATCAGACGTAACCCAAGAACTATCTGATGAACTGGCGAAAGTAGAGGAAACAAAGATTTCCGAAGTGTCAGAAGAAACAGAGACAACAATGGGAGATGATCAAGCTAAAGATGATGATGAAATGACTAATATGGCGGAGGATGTGGAAGGTGATGACGAGATGGGGATGACAGAAATAATAGAGACTCAGGAGGAGACTGTGAAGGGTGAAGTAGACGGAACAAAAATTGCTGAAGTGTCAGAAAAAACAGAGACAAGGATTGCAGATGAGGATCAGGCGAAAGATGATGACATGACTGATGTGACGGAGGATGTGGATACGCATGCAGACTCCCCATTTGGTGATATTGAAGAGGGGAGGGAAAATAATGAAGAGATAGAAATGACAGAATTGATGGAGACGCAGGAGGAGAGTGTTATGGCTGAAACGGGGGATGAAGAGCCAGATGAAGTTGAGGAAGAAAATAAGAGTACTGGAGGGAAGAGGAAGCGGGTGAAAAGTACAAAGACTACAAAAGGGACAGGAAAGAAGAAAGAGGAAGATGTTTGTTTCATGTGCTTTGATGGGGGTGACCTTGTCCTTTGTGACCGCAGGTGACATTCATTTATAGTTTCCGTAATTTTACAGCTGGTAAATTGTTCTTCTTTCATATGGTTCCTTTAACAGATGATAATTCTTGAAGATTCTGTGGTCTTGCAGGGGATGCCCAAAAGCTTACCACCCTTCCTGTGTAAATCGAGATGAGGCTTTCTTCCAGTCAAAGGGTAAATGGAACTGTGGTAAGCTCTGCTGTTATTCTTCCGTTATGTTTCTGCTTAAATTGAATCAGTGAACTATGATTTGGGAAAGCATGATACTTTATCTTTTAAGCACACATTTTCTTTCAGTAGTGTATTTTGTGGTGGATATTGTTTACAGCTGAAATTCTATAGTGTCTTTAACATTGTTACTTCCTTAGTGAATAAGAAACTTGTTACAATACTTGGTAATTTGACCTTCTTCGTTTTTCTTTTGTTTGAGCTCTATCCTGAATCCTTTTTTTGCTTTTACTCTTCTCAAACTATAAGTTGTGGTTAAAGACTTATTATATTGTAGAACATTATTGGTGACTTCATGCTGAACGCTATGTTAAATACTTATTCTACTGCTTTTGCACACCCATCTTTGATTTCATGGTGTTCTTTATTGAATCCTTACTTTAGTCTCAGGCCTGTTGTACCACTGTCCAATGCTACACTGGCAATGACAACTTTTGGATTCTTTGTGAAATGGATAAGTCTGATTGCTATCAAGGCCGTGCTCCCCCTTTTCTTTGTACACTCATGAATCTTTGAGATTCCACAAGAACTTGTCAACTGTGGTTTTTAGTTGATTCCCTGTTGTTCAATGTAAATACCGAGTAGCAGGCTAGCAGCAGTGGGGATGTGTTGTGTTGTTTATTTATTTTAAACATACTTGTAATCTGTAAATACATTGGCATCATGCTCTTGCATGCTTCGGTGGTTCAGTTTTCTTACACCATAATTCTGTATCATTTGAGGTTGGTAAGATATCACTGATTTAACGAGAAAATATATTTGGTCCTTTTTTCTAGCCGTCTAGGCAGACTGTGTCTCTGTGTATGTATTTATTCTGTAAGCTTTCATCTCTGAAAACCTATTTTCATGTTTTTCTATAGAACCTAACTATATGTTGCATTTTGATGAATAGGATGGCATCTGTGTAGCAAATGTGAGAAAACTGCAACGTACTTGTGTTACACATGTATGTTTTCATTATGCAAGGGATGCGCCAAGGATGATGTCTTCTTTTGCATTAGAGGTAATAAGGGTTTATGTGAGACATGCATGGAGACAGTCAAGTTAATTGAAAGAAAGCAGGAAAAGGAGCCGGTATGCCTGACATACACTTGTACTTTTTTTCTTTTTTTTTCTTCTCTTGTAATAATGAGTTGATAAACTGATTATGTTGCAGTACCTCATGATCTTATTTTTCCTGATTCTTTCATCATAAATTTTGTTGCCTAGCATAAAATGTTTGATGAGTCTATTGATTCTGTTTTCTCCTGTATCATTGCTTTGTAGCATGATGCATATGTTTGAGCTTTCAACCTGATTGATGCATGATAAGCTTGCATTTCTTTCTTTATTCTTGTAGTGTCACAAATTAATTATAACTTTAGTCAGTGTCCCACGTTGAATACTTGAATTTCATTTATGCCCTGATTTCCTTTGGTTATTGAATGGCAGTATTCTTTTTCTGATCTCAGCCTTACTTCCTTTTGTCACTTATAGGCGCAGTTAGATTTTGACGACAAGACCAGTTGGGAATATCTCTTCAAGGATTACTGGATTGATTTGAAAACCCAGCTATCTTTAAGTCCAGAGGAACTTGATCAGGCTAAGATCCCACGGAAAGGACATGAGTCCAATGCTAGCAAACAGGGAACAGCCAGTGAGACTGACTATATTACAGATGGGGGATCAAATTCAGATAGTTCTCCAAAAAAGAGGAAGACCAGGAGTCGATCAAAGTCTGGTTCTGCTGAGAATATCCTGTCACCTGCTGAAAAGACTTCGTCAGGTGAAACTCTGGAGTGGGCTTCCAAGGAACTTTTGGATGTTGTTGCGCACATGAGACGTGGTGACAGATCTTTGTTACCTCAGTCAGACGTGCATAATCTCCTGCTGGATTATATAAAAAGATACAATCTTCGTGATCCACGTCGTAAAAGCCAGGTTATCTGCGACACCAGGCTTCAGAATTTGTTCGGAAAATCACATGTTGGGCACTTTGAGATGTTAAATCTCCTTGAATCTCATTTTCTTAAAAAGGAGCAAAATCAGGCAGATGATATTCAAGGTGACACTGTTGATACAGAAGAACCTAATCATGTGGACGTTGATGAAAATTTGGACCAACCCATGAAAAGTGTGAAAGAAAAGAAACGCAAAACGCCCAAAAAGGGTGGCAGGAAAGGACGTCAATCGAATCTTGATGATTTTGCTGCTGTTGATATGCACAACATTAATTTGATATACCTAAGGCGGAGCTTAGTGGAAGATCTACTTGATGATTCTACAGCATTCGAAGAAAAAGTAGCTCATGCATTTGTTAGGTTAAGAATCTCTGGAAATCAAAAGCAGGATTTATATCGACTGGTTCAAGTTGTTGGTATGTTTAGTTTCTGTTTTATAGATGATTTCAATTTGTTAATTCAAGGTTGACTAAGATCTCTTCTGGTTTGAAACACAGGCACAAGCAAAGCTCCTGAACCCTATAAAGTTGGCAAAAAAACAACGGATTTTGTACTTGAGATTTTGAACTTGGACAAAACAGAAGTGATATCCATTGATATTATTTCAAATCAAGATTTCACTGAGGTAACATACTCTTACTGATATCCAACACCCTTCTTAGGAGAACATGTTTTTTTATTGTTTTTGGTCCCTACATAGTATTTTCTGTTGCATTTGCATATGTCGACAAGAAAAGTAGGCAGCCAATGCGGTTTTAACTATTTCCTGACTGAACTTTTCCTGATCAGTGAGCAGTAATTGTTAATGAATGCTATGTTTAACCTATAACTTTCATGCAACAAATTCAGGATGAATGTAAGCGTCTAAAGCAGAGCATAAAGTGTGGACTTATCAACAGGCTGACTGTGGTATACCTCATGATTTTTTCTAAATTTATGTGGGCAATGATGTGTTTGCATTTTAGTTATTCTAGTGCCCGTGTTTTTTAGGGTGATATACAAGAAAAGGCCATAGCACTGCAGGAAGTGAGAGTCAAAAACGTAAGTTGTTTTTTCCTGCTGTTGCTATCTCTTGTCTCTAATTGTCCTTTCGTTCACTGTTATAAGTTTGGTGATTGAGTTTGCTGTAGTGGGAGATTGAAAATAACTTTATAATCCGTTTGGGAATATGTATGATTCTTGCTCTATCGTCTCTCCTAGATTTTGGGTTTTCTGGTTTTTTAACAATGCAAATCTATAATGTTAGTTAAACCTTTAATCAAAAAAAAAAAAGAAGTTATAACGTTAGTTTTAAAGCTATATCTGCGACTGCTTCAATCTTGATATAAGTTACTTCATGAATGCAGTTGCTGGAAGCGGAGATATTACGTTTCACTCATTTGCGTGATCGTGCTAGTGATATGGGCCGCAGAAAAGAATATCCTTATACTCTTTGTTAAAATGATGATTTCCCATGCTCTTGAAATATTTCTCTGTGTATGTTTTTGTACTTCAGGGAAGAATATCGTATCTTCCGTTTATAGTGGAAAGCACATAACTTCATTCTTTCCTTTTTTACACTTGCGTTATTGCTTAACTATGTTTACGTTGCGAGAATGTGTTGAGAAATTGCAACTGCTAAAGTCTCCAGAGGAACGACAACGCAGGCTAGAAGAAATCCCAGAAATACATGCTGATCCCAAAATGGATCCAGATTGTGAATCGGAAGATGAAGATGAAAAAGAAGATAAGGAAAAAGGTATATTTTTTCAGTTTCTCTTTCAACAAACCGAACTGTGTTTGATTTATCTATTGGTTGGCATATTTTCTAACATTTTTGATGTTTGGCGGTTTTGATGCATTTAGAGAAACATTTGAGGCCACGAAGCGGCAGTTTCAACAGAAGAGGAAGAGATCCAATCTCTCCACGAAAGGGAGGATTTAGTTCCAATGAATCATGGAGTGCCACAAGTAACTACTTGAACACAAGTGCAACTCGTGAATTAAGCAGAAGTTATTCTGGTAGAAGTACTACTGGTAGAGGGGATTATCTTGCTAGTTCTGATGACAAAGGTAGTGAAAGTATATGGACTTCAGGTAGAGAAAGAGAAATGCAACAATCTTTAGGCTCGGAGAAGCCAAGATCTCTTTCAATTCCTGAAACTACTGCCAGAAGTTCTTTTGCTGTTGCGCCACCTGAATTGTCTCCTAGGATTGCCGCTGAAAGTGCAACAGCGCCTCCTGCTGTTGTACCGCAGCATGTTCCCAAGTCAAATGAGTCAGAGAAAATGTGGCATTACAAAGACCCATCTGGTAAAGTCCAAGGACCTTTTTCAATGGCGCAGCTCCGTAAATGGAACAACACTGGGTACTTCCCTGCTAAACTGGAAATTTGGAAAGCTAAGGAGTCGTCGTTGGACTCTATTCTCCTGACTGATGCATTGGCTGGATTATTTCAGAAGCAAACCCAGGCGGTGGATGATAGCTATAATAAAACTCGAGTTGCCGCTTATTCTGGTCAATCAAGCCAATCTGAGCCTAATTTGGGTTCTACTGCTAGGAGCGCTCCATCAATCCTTGATATTCCCAGGAATTCCCAAGATAGTTGGAGTCAAGGTGGTAGTCTTCCATCTCCTACTCCAAATCAAATCACAACTCCAACAGCGAAAAAGCGAAGTTTTGAGAGCAGGTGGTCTCCAACTAAGCCATCTCCACAGTCAGTTATTCAGTCAATGAATTATTCTGTAGCATATTCTGGCCAGAGTCAAGCTTCTAGGATAGATACCCCTGTGGCTGTAAATTCTGCTGCTGCACTGCAGCGTCAAAGTTACACTATTTCAACATCAGATTCGATTAACATTTCTGTTAATCACTCGGTGACTCTTCCATCTCCAACACCAGCAAGTGGAAACCAAAGCTGGGGCAGCATGCAGACGGATCATGGGGGAAGTGGTGTTCCCTCTTCTCAAAATAGCTCCACGTCTTATGGCACCACAACTCCTAGTGTTCTTCCCTCACAGAATCAACTAAGCTTTCCTTCATCTGATCCTTGGAATGTTGCAGTTCCAAGCCAACCAAATGCTCAGGCTCAGGCTCAGGCTCAGGCTCAGGCTCAGGCTCAGGCTCAGGCTCAGGCTCAGGCTCAGGCTCAGGCTCAGGCTCAGGCTCAGGCTCAGGCTCAGGCTCAGGCTCAGGCTCAGGCTCAGGCTCAGGCTCAGTCTCAGTCTCAGGCTCAGTCTCAGGCTCAGGCTCAGGCTCAGGCTCAGGCTCAGGCTCAGGCTCAGACTCAGGCTCAGGCTCAGGCTCAGGCTCAGGCTCAGGCTCCAGCTCATGCTCAGTGGGGTATGAACATAGTGAACAACAACCAAAATTCCAGACAACCTCAGGCTCCAGCAAACCAGAACAGCACCTGGGGACAAGGGAACATAAATCAAAACATCGGATGGACTGGTTCTGCTCAAGCTGGAATGAACGTGAACTGGGCTGCTGTCTCTTCCATTCCCCCAACTGGTCAGGCATTGCCTAATCCTGGCTGGGGTGGTCCAGTCCAAGGACAACCCCAAGCTTACCCAAACGCTGGGTGGGGTGTAACAGGCCAAGCTCAAGGTCAAGTGCAAGCTCCAGGAGGTACTACGGGCCCAGGATGGATGCAACCACCAGGTCAAGGGATGCAGTCTGGTGGGAACAGTAATCGAACTCAAAATCAGACAGCAATCCCAAGCGGTGGGTCAGGAGGTAATCAAGCTGGTTTATGGGGAAACCAACACAACCAGAACGGAGATTCTGGATATGGTTGGAACAGGCAGTCAAGTGGAAATGGTGGACAGAACAACATCAAAGGGCAAAGAGTATGCAAGTTCTTTCGGGAAGATGGATATTGTAGGAAAGGAGCATCCTGCAATTACCTCCACAACTAAAAACAGTTTCTCTCTTCTTTCTTCTCTCTGCTTTTGGGTGACATCATAATAGAGCAGATTTAGGCGTTTTAGCCACTTAGTCTTATGCACAATCTATCTTTTGTTGGGAGCCTTTCACTCAGAATTAGCTAACATGTTTTCTTTAATTTTTGGGGGGTTTAGGGGCTTTAGTATAAATGTTGTGATGGTGAATGGTGATGATATATACAAGTCTCTTGCATATAATATTTGCTAGGCCAACAATATATAATGTTCGTATCCTCAAAAAATGTCTTCTCTAAGGAGTTTGATACTTACTTTTGAAAAATGATATTCTTTCAATAGGATCCCTATTATTAGCAAGATGTGCTCGTCCTGAAACCACAATGATGATTCGATTGCACATAAGGATCAAATACTAACAATTAAGGACATAGGTTCCTTTCAACTCTCGAGTATTTTCGAAACTAGAAAATTGGTGTAACCACCCCTAAAATTTGTGGTATTTGCGTGGCTGCCCCTAACATAATATCTCTATATTAAATAAACCCGTAACTTTAATAGGTTTATATATTTTATAATAATAAAAAAGTTTTATCTCTTAATAAAATTTGATATAATTCTTTGGCTAACTACTATTATTATCTTTATCTACATAATATTATTAGTTTATTTTAATTTAAAAATATTTGTTTTAATTTAAATATATAAATATAAATAAAATCTAAATATATAAAGATATAACAATTTCTTACACAATAAAATGCAAACGTCAACAGATTTATATCTTTTATAATAATAAAAATAATTATTTATCTCTTAATAAGATTTGGTAAGGACTTTTAACTGATTATTCTTATTAATTACATCTACATAACATTACTAGCTTAATTTAACTTTAGTATATAATAATTTGTTTTAACTTAAATATATAAAGATATAATAATTATATATAATAAAAGTTTCTATATATAATAAAAGCGATACTATGCCATATACTTGTTGACATTTTTACATAGGAACTTTATAATATGTTAGTTCTACTCATAGAAAAATTATATTAAAGGATTTATACTTAAAACACATTCCATTACTTTTTTATAACACTAACGATTTTCAACAATTCAATCCTTTTTTTCTGAATTTTTGGCCTTTAATCATATATTTTCTGAAATTTATTCGTTGAAACCGTGCAAACAAAATTGGAAAAATACTAAGATTAAAATATTTACAAACCTATGGGTTTGTCTGTAAGTGGATCTTATTGTAGTTATACTTATAACTAAAAACTCTCCTTTGTGTACATAATTGATCATCTCACAGATTCGGTTTTGGGATTAAAATTTATAAATCACTATAAATTACTTGATGGACGTCTTGAAGATATATATCTAAATATGTAAATATTATTATTTTTATAATATTTTATATTTCAATTTATCATTATAATTATTAATAATTTTGTTATTTATTTATTTTGTTTTATAGATATCATCGAATATTTTTTCGTGTTAGCAATACTGAATTAACTGAAATGAACAGAAAACCCGGATAAACATTAGCATTAAAAATTCTGAGTAAATTTTTTTAATATATATTTTAAAATATTTTATTATTTATCTAATATTTAATAGTAAAATAATTATGTTTTATTTTATAGAGTGGTCTTACGATTATTTGTGTTTTGTTGGGGAAAATGCGCTAAGATGGTTGAAGAGACAACCAAAAATGAATTTTCCCTAAACAATAATTGTTTTGTAATTTTGCGAGATAAAAGTATTGAGAGGTATATATATATATATGTCTTTAGTATTTCACACTTCTAGTTAATTTGTTCTTTTAACATCATAGTTCTAAGTAACTTATAATTTATTCATAATTGCTTTTCTAACTTTTACTAATTTATTTCAAATGTCATAACTATTTCTAATGGTTATAAGTGTCCGTGCAGGGCTCATCTAGTTATAAAACATGTTCTTAGTCATCCAGACATAACAATTCATGTAAAACGGTTCTTCTTCTACATGTATTTTTTATTTATGGAAAGATTTACCTTATACGGACTAAAAGCTCACATGATACAGAAACACTTAAGTTTTATTTTAACTACAAGAATAACGGACTTGCGCATATATAACAAATATTTAGATAGTAGAGTTAATAGAACAAATTAAATTGATAAAAAAATCAGGAGTAGATCATAAGAAACATAAAAAAATCCTAAAAGAAGACACTAATTAGTATCGAAATTTACTGTAATTAAACAATTAAATTGAAGAGGTAGCTAATTTATCCAATGCAAAGTAGCGGACTCCAGAGGACCTAAAGGACCAAACCCTGATGTTGTCATCTCGTTTCAATCCATTAGCTTTGACGAATGCATTCCAACCAACAACCAAATTGTAATTCCAGCTTCCCTTTACCTCATCTTTCTTCATTTCCCATCTCTTCAACTTCACATCCCACTCTTGAGACTTTTGATTCATGAGTTTCGCGTCCACTCCGGTCTTCTTCTTTTCTCCAATGTCTTGTTCAATGATTCTTAACTCAGCCTCAGTCAAGAATTCTTTCTGGAGTAAGCTTTTGTAAGGCATTGAGAGACGGTTCTGTGTTGGGTTTACATCAGTCACGAATAGACACTTCTCTAAGATCAGTTTAGCTTCCGTGACCTCTCCTTCCATGTTTTCCATAATTTGGACTAGCCACTCAGGTCTCTCTCTCGGTGCCTGTTCAGAAGAAACAACCTTTGGTTTCTTAACCCCACTAGCACGCTTAATCTGTTCCACGGCACGTCTCTTGCGGCTTTTCTTGACAGTTAAACCCGAAGACAAATTAGAAGATTGGAGATTAGGGTTTATAGGGTTTTCCTTCTTCGTCGTCTCGTACTCATCACCATCAGTCGTGTTATACTCAACGAGTGAGGGTACAGACAAAGATTCATCAGAGCTAGGGTTTTGTAAAGATTCCAACTTGGAATCAGAAGGTAGTCCTTCAAGGTAGTTTTGACTAGATTCCGAATCAGTAGGAGTGTCGTTAAGAACCATAAGATTTAGCTCCTTCAAAGACGATCTTAACTTCCTCGGGAAGTGACAAAAGATTCTCCTACGGCTTTCTTCTTCTTCTTCAGCGAGAATCCTAAGTATGCGACATTCAGATTTTTCACCATCTGCAACAAGACGACGTTGTTCTTCTAGTTGTGCACATAAAAAACTGGCCGTATCGACTAGTCCAGTGAACTTTGACCATCTGTTCCTCTTCCTCGGAGCCATGATTTCATCGTAACACATACTCCTCTTCATTGTGATGGAATAACTTTAGGAACAAGTAAGCGAGAGAGACGAGAATGAGAGAAATTAAGAAACTAAGCGAAAGTGAATATGAGAGAGTCTCTCTCTTCAATCATCGCCTTTTTATACTTTCGTTGACACGTTACATTAACGTTAACTAGGGCTTTTTCTATTTTTATTTTTTCTATTAAGAAAGGGAAAATATCTTTTCCCAAATCACATCAGAAAAACAAATTTTTTTTTTTTACATGAGCTTATCTTGATTTGTGTACACTTCATTAATAAAAACTAGATAAGCGAATCATATCATATCTAAGATTCATCTTCTCCATATCATTTCCTAATCATATCAAAACAAGGAAATTTGAGTGATCTTATTTGGATTGGTGTACACTAGTTAGATTATTGGATTTTGATTCACTCATATAAAATAACTAGATAAATCCCTTGACCAAAAACAAAAAACAATTAGATAAATCGGAATCTATATATTATTTATCATTTAACTTTGTAAAAAATTTAAATATTTCTAAAATTGTTTCTTATATTTAGTTTTTGTTTTGTGATTCAGTCATGATAAGATATAGTATTGTCCAAGCATCATTTTTCGGAATTAATTGCAGTCAAATTGCTTAATTAGCAAATAATACTATTGATTAACGAAAATATAGATCTGCATTTGAAGGGTTATCAATATCAATCTGCAGAGAGAGATTAAAAGTTGCTGTCTTTCGTCTTCTGTTCATTGAAAATATGGAATTGGTGTATCTTCCCTGCTCAATCTTCAAAACTTCTAGCTAGGCTTATCAAACGGGCTAGTACCGTGTGTGCCAGATCCATTAATACCCTCCTGGACAAAGGTCTGGACAATTATAGATTTGTCCATAAAGAAGCAGACTTTGCGGGTCAGGTCCATTGTGGATAATAAGTTTAACAATCTGAATCTGTAATGGGTTTGTAGGTTTGCGGATTACCCGCATAAATTAAAAAAGAAATTAAAAAAAGTCCCAAATCGCAAGTTGCAACAACGAAGAAGAGATGAGATGAAAGGAGACATGAAATCTCTTTCCCGAGCTCTGAAAAGAAATCACGGTTTCATAGCGTCGATTCATCAATACATTGAGAGGAAGTTTATGGCAGCAGAGGATGGAGGATTAAGATGATATTGTATAGACTCTTTAGAATACTGAAAACTGCTTAATCATTTAAGAAAGGAAATGGCCTTAAATAGGCTTACAAACTAGAACTCATAAATTAATGGAAACAACTAAACAACTAACTAGATTGAGCCGAGAAACTCGCACCCATCATTGACACGAAAAACAGACAAGAACCAACAACAAACTTAACTCCTAACTATGGCTATTAAACCTTTTTCACCTAGCTATCTTCATACAGTCTTACCTCCAACATAACCCTCCCTAAGCTAGACTTGGTTATCAGCCAATCTTAGCTTATCTTTTACAGAGCTGATCCCAAGCTATCTCCTTAATCTTTCAAATGTC
The DNA here is from genome assembly GCA_023374145.1 of Lepidium sativum. Lineage (NCBI taxonomy): Eukaryota > Viridiplantae > Streptophyta > Magnoliopsida > Brassicales > Brassicaceae > Lepidium > Lepidium sativum. Next base: position 85,038 of record JAKUCM010003552.1, read on the forward strand.
TTTCGCTTCAAAGGTTTTGTAAAAATGTCTGCCACCTGCTCCTCTGTTCCATAGTGTTCCAGCTAAAAAAAAAAAAAAAAAAAAAAAAAAAAAAAAAAAAAAAAAAGTCTCCTAACATAATCTATCTCCAAACTATCCATAGAAAATAGGGTTATAAAATCCTAAAATCATTTGGGTCGCCCCAGAACAAACCGGGTCGGATCCAACTAAAAAAATGCAAATATTCGCGGTGGAATGACATATCTTGAGAAAAATCGTCATATCTTCCTAATCGATTACCTGAATGCATTCAAACCACCACCTTATAAAAGATAACTCTTGTGGCTGTCTTGTGTACAAATTTCATCCCATTCTGTTTTTAAGAAGGTTTTCATCTATCGACAATCTCAAGCACGCAGTTGCAGTTTTTTACCAAAGGCCTATGATTTCTTGAAAATTAGGGTCGACGATACAGATCCCCCACGAAAGTATTCAAAACTTCTAAATGTACCCAGAAGTACTCTTAAATCATTTTACACATATGTGAGTATAAATGATCAATTTCCCCCTAAAAGAACTTACAAAATCAGTTTCCCTCCAATTGGTTTAGATTCTTGTAAACAAAACCGTAATTGGTCAATTACACCGTGATTTGTTTTAACCCCCGACTAACCTGAAATTTAAATCGTAATTGGCCAATTAAACCGTAATTTGACCTGATTACAGACCCACTAGACATCCCCTCGACCTATTTCGATTCAGTTAACAAAATCCCCAAAACCTTAAGAACACTAATCCTAAATCCATAAAATTGGATTCGATTATGGATATCGTCGAATTCGTAGGAGGGACAAGTAATCGAGGACCATAGATTGAAACATGCGAAAATGGACGACGAGAGAAAACAGAAGGTATTTGTAACTGATTTCATTTTTCAATTTTCTTTTCCGTCGTCGTCTTCATCACCAGTCCTTCACTTTCACCATGAATCTGTTTCTGGATTGTAAACTTCTGCATCAGATCGTACGTCTTCCTTCACTCATCGGGGGAATGATTGACCACTCGTCTTTCTCAACATCGTACATCTCCGCCGAGCATAAAGCGTTTTTCTGATCATCGTGAGCTCCAACACCGTAAATCTTCGTTGATCCGAGGGAAGCACAAGCGAAGAACAACTGTGATTCCTTCACCGACGCACCTCTCCTCCACTTCCTTCCGGCGAATTCCAGAACGTAAACATCTCTTGCAAAATCGATATTAGGGTTCGTCAAGCGGGTCGGTATAACACCGTTTGGTTTTCGTGCACATTGAACCGGTATTCAAACACGGTAGAATACTTGGGGGAAATTGATTTTGCAAATTCTTTTAGGGGGAAATTGATCTTTTATACTCACATATGTGTAAATTGATTTAGGAATACATCTCGGTACATTTAGAAGTTTTGAATACTTCCGAGGGAGATCTGGATCGTCGACCCTGAAAATTATGGTTAAAGTAATCAACAACCATATTTCCTTAATCGCGTGACGCAATTCACTTCATTCTCTTTTTCTACATCCATCTCAAAGTTTTCATTCTTCCCAAAATAACTCTCTCTCTT